>JAATOF010006558.1:0-11621 GCA_013170925.1 Podosphaera leucotricha
CTCCTTGGCTATCTCAAATATGCAGCGAACATATTGAGCGTTTACAGCAGGCACCGCGTGAAGGCGGAGAGTTCGTCTTTGCCAGCCAGCGTGGGTGTAGATATGTACCAAATGTTGATTTTAGTGCTACAGTAAAACCCCTCGTACTTAATACTCCTGGGACCGTCTCATGTATATTAAGTAGTAGGGGTTATAAAGTTTAATACATGTACTAGCCCGACGTTGGGACCGGACATTCTGATAAAGTAGGAGGGGTTATTAGGTATGAGGGGATTAAGTACGAGGGGTTTTACTGTAGTTGGTAATAATTATCAGTTATGCAAGGCACATCATGATTATCCTTACATACCAACCCTCTTGTATAAGTAGCACTCTGTACCTGAAGTGGGAGTAATTAACAGCTCCTCACTCCATTTCAGTTTACGGACTCTACGTTCCACTTCGCCGTTTTCTTCCACGTGATAAATTAATAAGTCTTGCGACTTAACGCTTCTCCATAAAATAACACCAAATAGATAGCAATCTCGGATCTCCACGAATCGCAAGCAACTTCGATACCTACGGTAAAGGGTTTAGGCGTGACGTAGATGGCGGGTGTACTCTGTAACGACAAATGGGCAACGGTCGACGGCCTGTGTAGAGCACTGCAAACTAGGGTTGTGATCAAAGGTTGTACGCTATGTCACTGTGCGACGCCCCAAGGTCTCTTCTTATTCCACCGTTCAGTTCTGTATCATGATTCAGAAAACATTGAAATTATACAAATAGATGGAAGTATTACTGATAATTTTCTTTTTCAAATGACAGAATTGATGCCTTTTCTGATATATTTGAGTCCATTCCTCATGGTACAAAGTACAAAGTAGTCCTAGCTCGAGAACTTTTTAAAGTTCATTCTTAGCTATTGATGACAGCTTGGCGTCGTCTCCCACGCACGCATGTCTCCTTTAGCTGCCTCCCGTCCCGACTACATGAGTCAAATATGGCAGCCGGTCTGCTGATCTTCGCCGCCAAGCAGAATTTAGTCGAGTAACATAAAAATTGCTGCTCAACTTGGGCCTCCGCGACTTTTCTTCTGGGGCGAATTCCAGAATTAGCGCTGGCGCAGAAGAATGGTGGCGGACAACGAGCCGTTCCGTGGGAGACCCTTGAATGAGTTCGGAAAGTGGACCGGAGGGCTTCCGACAACGCTTCATGGGCGTTCCGATACGATATTGTTTCCCAATGCAAGACTCTCGTTACCCCGTCAATTAACGGTAGAGGTGTCGGAAGCAGATTTTTGAGATGTGCTCCACGCGCAATTTAGCGGGGAGTCACTGTCTAAGCCAAGCCTATTCAGCCCACTGCTGGTTCATCTGTGCCGTGGGCATTATACGCCTCCGCGGAGGGTCGCGAAAGTCCTCGGAAAGGATTACACTCAGGGCCTAGAGTGAACTGTGCGCGAGGTGTTGACGTCTTAATACGCGTGCGAGGGAGGGCCCTAGGGAGCGACGCGGGGCTCGCATCCATCTGGTCTCTGCATAGGTAGTTACCCGTCAATCTCACTAATCAAAAGGTCATCTCAAACCACCGTTATGATGATAGAGGAGATGTAAGACTGCCGATTTTCTCGAGAGCCTTGGTTAGCCCACGTCAACCTCGCTGGAATCCACAGACACAGTTGTCCGGGCGACACGGAGTGGAGCGCAACGCTCAAATTAAATGATACTTGCCCCGAGAAGAATAACAAAGAAACCCCTAAGTATAGCACACGAGAGAGAATGAATGAGCGAGATATCATATCTTAATCATCTGTTTCTAAGCGAAGAAACGATCCAGCTTTGATCGTAGATCAATCACGCCGGAATATTGTCACTCGAACCTGGCTAGGAGTCATTCAACAGCTACGTGGGTATGCCATAGGGAGATCTACAACCTGCTGACAGGAGAATTCAGGAGGGCGCTTGGATCCACCCAAATTTCAGCCTCAAGGATTCTTGGGTGTGGGTGCGTTACCCTTCTGGGATAGATGTTGTGATCCCACAAAAGCTGGGGTCAATTGGGCATTGAGCGCCGCAATGGATGGTGATCATAGCTGTGGGGTTAGATGAAGAATGAAGCTTTCTCAGGGCTTTACGAGTGAATGTTAACGACAATTACATGAGATACCTGCTTACTGCTACACCTTGGTTGAAATGTGGAAATAAAGGGGAAAAAGCGAAATCCAGAACTATCGAGAATTCATTGGACATGCCTGATGAGATGAAGTGGTCGGAGATGTAACTATCTCTTATTCAACGGGTAGAAAGAAGATAGATGCATCGACATAAGTTTCAATTTTGGAATTTCATGCGGGATGAAGGAAAGTATTCTACTATAGTTAGTGCTGGGATACTCTTCCGATCGATGAGCGATGTATTTAAGAGATTCCTATCTTGGCGTTGGTCTAGGAAAGTGTAGATTAAATCAGCAATTTCACAGTTCATCTAGATAGTTTTTAATTTAGAGTATATGTGCATGTTGAACAACCTCAAGGACGTGTTTGTCCGTATATAGAGAATATGGGGGGTGTTTCGTTCAGGATACCCTTGAAAACACACGTTCCCGCGAGAGATAAAAAAAATGAAAACTGATCACTTGACGCGTCGTAGTGCTATGACTTTAATTGGCACCGCCACCATGTCATCTACGCCAAGGCGTCTGATAATGAAGCCTAATACGCTTTGAAAAATAGATTATCGAAAGTGATATTTCTCTCTGTTCCACAACCTTCTTTGCCATTCTCGATTCTCGCCAATGATCGGATTCTTTCCCTCCAGGCCCTGTCTCTCCCCCTACAATATTGATGTGACAGGTCGATGGTAATGTATGCTTACCTATTACTCTGGATCAATGGAGATGGTTCTACTCTCAAAACCACTGGAATCGCTCCGTCAATAGTTTTGTTCTCAGGATGCCACGCCAGAGTCCATATATTCAAATCGGCTGTACGTTGAGCATGAAAATAAGATCCCACGGACAAGTTGCCCGTGAAAACGACTTGATCTTCCAGGATCCTAAAGCCTGTCATTACTGGATTTTGTCCAGCATTGTTCTTGGAAGACGGGAAGCCGACTCCAGCTGTTGATGTTTTCCTACTAATATAAAAGTATCCAACTGTAACTGTATTCACTCGGGCTACCCAGGGGATCGACGAGTCGCTAGTTACTCTAAGCGTAAGCCTCGAATCGCTTTTCCCTGTGCCGATATAGGCAAGGCCTGTATTCGTTTTGACTTACACAAGAAGTTAGTTTTGTTTTAGCTAGTATATGAAATTGAAGGTTCGGAATATTAACGGGCAGAATTCTCTAGCTCAAGGTCTTCAAACGTACTATCATAGCCATATTGGACAGGGAGGCCCGTTATATTAGCACCATAAGCGTAAAGGGAAAATATATCGGCTCTTTTTGGAGTTGAAAGTGCGGCTACGGCTCTAAAGGAGACAATAGCAGTCGTGAGTAAGGAATAAAATCGCATTTTTTAATAGAAAAATAAACGGCTCATACAACATCGACTTTTCAGTAGGCAAAATATGTGGGAGATACCTTGGGAAGGTAAACAAAAAGTGGCTGCCGGCTAGAAAATAGTCGGTGTGGAAATGAGAATAGGTGGTGGCTATGTGAGAATCGAACATTTTAGACATGCCGAGCCATATTTAATTATTTATCCAAGATTTCTGCAGTGGGGTTTGAATATAATTAGCCAGCGTATATTAGCGACAAGAAGTGGAAAAGGATGGATCAAAATATGTAGTTCTATGATCCATAGGATGTAGAGACTAGCTAAGTGTATGCCCTTACGGATTTCGTCAACCTCGATCTGTTGCTAGGCAGACATATAGTAAATAAGTTTAGTAGTCTATGATTGATGGATGCTGTTGTGTGACTGACTCGGGTTCTTGGACCGCTTTGGCGGATCTACCGGAGGTAATAATAAGAGAGAGATACGGTATTATCGGCTAAAAATCAGATTTGAGGGTGCACGAGAACACAGTATGTGTTGAACAACTATTGTTTCAATGGTCCCGTCACTGCAATCAAAGACGTTTTGAGAAGTCTTGACAATTAGGATATATTTTTACGGCACCAGGGAGATATGTATTCAATAAGGTATATAGCTTCTCTTCTCCAAGGCGATTAGATTTTTTGGTGCTTTGATTGCAAGGTATTATTCCATCATTATATATAGTCTGCGTATACAATATGCTTCTCGCCCTCGCTTCGCTTATTGTATTTATCATCACAGGTATAATTGCAGTGCCAAACGCTCATCCAAAGACACCAATTACATATGCACCAAATACCTCAAGTATACCAAATATACCAAGTGCAACAGATATACCAGCTATACCGAGTACACCAAATATACGTTGCACTCACACCGCTAAAAACCGCGCTTGCTGGGGAGATTTCAATCTTTCCACCAACTATTATGAAGAAGTCCCGGAAACTGGCGTAACGCGAGAGTATTGGTTCAATGTAGTGAATACGACAGCAGCCCTCGATGGGGTCAATAAAATAGTGTTTTCTGTAAATGGGACTATCCCTGGGCCTACTATCATTGCGGATTGGGGCGATACAGTTGTTGTACATGTGACCAATTCGTTACAGGACAATGGCACAAGTATCCATTGGCATGGTGTTCGCCAAAATTCTACCAACAATATGGATGGCGTTCCATCTGTTACTCAATGTCCAATTGCGCCTGGTCAAAGCTTTACTTATAAATGGCGTGCTACGCAATATGGCTCCTCCTGGTATCATTCCCATTTCACCTTGCAAACTTGGGACGGTTTATTTGGCGGAATTCACATCAATGGGCCCGCAACAGCCAACTATGACGAAGATAGGGGCAATCTCTTCCTCAGTGACTGGTCTCATAGGAATACTCCAGTGCTTGCGCTTGAAGCGGGAATAAATGGACCACCAATCTTAAATAATGGTCTTATCAACGGTACTAATTCGTTTAATGGTAACGGCTCACGCTTCGAAATGAGTTTCACAGCTGGCACGAGTTATCGATTGAGAATTGTGAACGCGGCTGCCGACACTCATTTTCGCTTCACTATCGATAGCCACATTTTAACGGTTATCTCGACTGACTTTGTCCCAATTGTACCCTATAATACGACTAATATAAGTATCGGTATCGGTCAGCGTTATGATGTGATCGTTTACACCAATGCGACTAACACTGGTAACTTCTGGATACGAGCTATTCCACAAAGTCCTTGTTCGTTGAATGAAAATGTCGAAAATATTCGGGGGATAGTCAGGTACGACAGCACCTCGATATCGGATCCGACCTCCATGGCATATACCATGATTAACGCCTGTGATGGAGAAGAAGCAGCTAAGCAGGTCCCGTACCTCCCTCTCCCAGCTTCCCCCACTTTTTTTGTTCAGGACAAAGAAGAAGTAAATCTACTGCGAAGTGCGGCAAATACCATACTCTGGTCGATGAACGGTACCTCTTTTGCCGGAAAGTGGAACTATCCAACCCTTACCCAAGTAGCTGAGGGAAACAACACCTGGACAACAGCGCAACATGTTGTACATCTTCCAAGAGAGCGAGAGTGGGTATATTTTATAATTACCACCAACTTTCCTCGGGAACACCCAATTCACATGCACGGGCACGATTTTTGGATTTTAGCTAGCGGAACAGGCGTGTACAGCGAGGGGAACGTCACTCTACAGCTCGTTGGTGGCCCACGTCGTGATGTAGCTATTTTACCAGCTCTTGGGTACCTAGTAATCGCCTTGTATACTGATAATCCAGGCGCTTGGCTGCTACATTGCCACATTGCCTGGCATTCTTCTGAGGGTTTTGCGTTGCAACTACTCGAGCGGGAAAGTGAATTATCGACCATAACCGGGGTTCAAGATCAAAATGCTCGTAAGGTAACGTGCGATAATTGGAATATATATACTGCCAGAGTAGGCATTCAGCAAGATGATTCGGGAATCTAAGAATGGCAGATTTAACTCCAAAGCGAGTCCATGAGCTTGTTTAAATATGATTATTCATCTCAATAAATTTCTAAAAGTTAATGGTTAATGGTTAATATACGTAAATACCTTCTTCGTATTCGGAGGAGCTCTTGGGGAGATGGCTGAGGATTTGGATTCAACACAATCTCATCTGTATACAATTTTTAGCGAATGCCTAATAAATCCGGGTTTTGTGGAAAATCGACAGTAGAGAAAGCATTTCTAGGGGGTGGTAAGATGAGTGATACATACTTCTCTCCAAAATCTAGAAAAATTTTTGTTATTTGATAGATTGTTAGTCCAGTGCATGAGATACAAATATGTTGATCGGAGTCTGGTGTTAGTGAGGTGCGGAACCCGGGATATCCTATCCGGGTATATCATGATGTGAGTCTAGCCGTAGTCGTTATCCGTCTCTATTATATGTATTTGAAAGTGAATATAAGCTCCATATATTTTAGTTTGGACCTATGTTTTTAACGCTAAAGAACTTCTTTTGCGTGCATAGTGAACACGTTACAGTTACTTCATATTTAATCGTTGTACTCAGCAAGGAGATATTTCTTCAGGACCCACTGGCCTGGGTCCTACCAGAATCAAATTCTCATGTGAGATAAGCCGTTGGGTAACTCATAATGAAATCGTTTGCTGGCGCTTAAAACAACTAAAGAACTTGATAGGGTCCCCCAGATCTTCTAAGCAATATATCAAATGCTCAAAAATGAGGAATCGACTTGAAAGGAGCGATAGAGATTACTCCTGAAGTTTGTCTCGAGCAAAACCCCTTGTATCCAAGGTCAATAAGGTAAAAAGCTTTGAGTGAGCTGAATTTATGGAGGCGAATCGTGGATTGCTATTCATGCAAGACAATGCACCGCCACATAAAGCAGCCTTCATGCGTGGAAAGTTATGGATAAGAAACATTGAGCCCATTATCTGGCCTCCTTGCTCCCCAGATCAGATCTCAACCCTATCGAGGCTTTATGGAGCGAGATATAAGATTATATTGATAATCAATAGTCCTGGACTTGAGGATAGACGGGAGCAATCTTCGGATGAGCTTCGCATTGTTTATTATACGTGAAGCAGGGGGCTCTATGAGTCCTCACAATTTGCAACATCTCATCGAAAGCATGCCGACGAGATGACAAGCGGTAATTGGAGCTGGTGGAGGATCAATCAGAAATTAATTTAGTCTTATGCCTAGTCACTAGCTCGAACTTTAGTTGTATTTAGCGTGTAATCAGCAATAAGATTTACCGGATTCAGCTTAGTCTTATGAAAGCTCCAAGGTCCTCCCTTAGACATTCGCGATTTCGAGTACAAAGTCAACCGTATTGAATTAGCGAGACTGGGGTTTTTGGTGAGGGAATTAAAACATTCCATTCAAAATAGGTAACTCCCTTACGAAAAAACTGGAGTTTGTATGGCAATATTGCTTTTTATTTTATCGACCATAGTGAACCATATTCTCATGTTTTTCATATCAATTTTAGTTTCATTTAATTACTCGTTCAATTATATTTTAAAATCTTTTTTTCAAAACGCCTATCTAAACTAGACTGATGGATTCTGTCATGATTCAAGCAAATTTAGACAAATACAACACCGAAAAACAATCTAAAACTTAGTGACGAGTGTGTGCTTCATTCGCATAGCACCTCCATTGCATACTTGCGAGAAGTGGCGTAAGATGTTCTCCAGTAATTAAGTCCCAGCTAGCTTGATCAATCGCATAAAGTCTTATATCTGGCAGCCGTTGTCCGTCTCGTTCGAGGAAACAATGCTGCATGTTATCTTTCAGAGACGTTCCAGAGCATAAATGGATCCAGTGAGAGATCCAGATAACTCATCCGTCAAGCCTCGTATGAAGACCGAACAAAGGCCATCAACTGATCTATTTGCTGACTACAGGGTACAAGCGGGCGCCCAGTCAGAATATTTGGGTTCTCACTCTGTCGGGCACAAGCGTGTTGAATTTGGTACCTGGAGAGTCCAAGGTCATCAGCAATTTGTTGAATGATTTTCTTGGTATATTTTCGAAAAATTTCATGCGATAAAAGTCTTCCGATGAAAGATATTTTCGACGGTGTTGCGATGATGTATTGTTAAATCGAACTTGGTAAAGAAATTTAGGTGCTTGCTGTTAGAGAACGAAAAGTGATTAGATAATTAGTCGCTACAAGTACTGTACTGCCCCTTTCACAATAGTAAGGAATTTAAATAATCTCCTATGACGCTAATGCAGTATGGTTGACTTTAAAAGGGGCCAACTTAGTCTAATCCATCACCGCCATAACGAGCTGTGTATGCTCCGGAAACTTATGTGAGTGACTTTTCCTCCTTGACCAAGTGATGTGAGTTTCTGTTGGCTCTGAAGATAAACTCCAGGTTCGTAGGGGACACCACGTACAAGTAGAAACGCCGTCTTCGTCCCCCGCGAACTCTGGTTGATTGTCGGTATTTATATCCAAATACAGTACTTGTCACAAGATAAGCCCGTTCTATGAGGTCTTACTATATTGAGCGGTTTCAAATGTGATTATAAGTTCATAGAGTATAGGAATATAAAAGAAGTGTTGTATTGTTGAGTTTCTATGGAAGAGACATAGTTGTTTTAACAGATGTGTAAGCTAAGCGGGACGTAAATAAACTTTAACGCTGAAGATGTTGGGGTTGAGTTGATTTAATGATTCCTTATTCAATTTCGGCCTATATATGAAGTTGGAATGTGATAAAACCTGGTAAAAATGTAAAGAGTAGTAGAGAGAGTTTTTATCATACAAAATTACACATGTTAACACTGGATACCTCTGAAAATAAAAACTATAGTTTTTATAGAAATTTAACCCCATCGTGATATCAAAACAAAATGAAGAAGTAGTCTCGGGTATGATATTTCCCTTTTTAAGCAGAGATGTAAAAGGTTGAATTGCAATAAGGGATGGTTAAGCATAGCCTAGGGGAACTTCATCCAAGAGAACTTACAATTGTGAGACCTGTTCAATCACTGGTACTGAACATAAATAGAACCATGGTTGCAATGCAAAGCAGGTATGATGGGAACAGCGCACACATAGAGGCAAGAAAGATAAATAAGTACGCGGCCCTGCGGAGGTATTGGTGAAACAACTAGTTGCAGTAAGGGGTATAAGTAACTAAATTGAACGATAAAATGGTCCAATACAATGGTACTGCCTGGATATCCGACAACTAACCCTCTGCTACACCCAGCTTCTTCATACGGTGCGTGACTGTCGGGGTAGGAATTGCTCGGACTCGATGTTTTTTACTTTTGTTCTTTCCTTATCAATCGATCAAGAAGAACAATAATATTCCGGGCCTATTTTACCCGCGAGAGGGCGACGAAAATTTGGCCTCGAAAAAACATCGATGTACACAAGTCTAGTCCAGCATTTTCCAGGGGTTACCCCTGAAACTTGTTAGTTCACATCGCAAAGCAGATCCACACCAGAAAATAAATCATTCAATTGGCGGAAGCTAATTCGAATTTGGCAATAAAATGCCTTCATCCGTGAAAGAGTTCATTTTGGGAATCGATCATCGCTTTGATGCCATGCTTAAGTAACTGAGTGACAACCAATCTCATCCCATTGCAAACACCTTCCTGGCTTGCCAATTTGCCTTAAAATCGTCTGTAGTACTTCTAGAGAATCGTTTAAGTTTAACCAGCCATCACCCTTTGCAACGCGATCCTGGGAATAATAGTGTTAGAGAAACAGTTGCACACTAGGTATCTTACTGTGAGTTGAGAATCTGTAGATCTTCTATACCGAGTCTATAGAGCAAAAGTATCTTCCATCGAACATCTTCAAAACTTCGTCATTGTGGTTGAGCTGTACTATGGCCATATTGGTTGGTAACTTTACTCAAATACTTGACGACATATTTTATGCAACAGTTACTCTGTTAAGCCTCTACATTGATGTGTGATTCATATTTGAACAGGAAAAGTTCGTTGTGAGAGACCTCTCACCCATTTTCCAGCGTGGCGCCATTGCAGTATACTCATAATCTACTATTGTCCGATCGTTTTTATCCAAGTAAAGTTGTATGGATCTAAGACGGTTATTGATGTGATGAGCTCCCATTCCCGCTCTGGCTCGTACGATGAATCTACTCTTTCCTCTCAGGTCGCTCTACCTCGCTGGCCTTCTCCGGCAAAGAGTCGTCCTCTTTCGAGGTCTTTCGAGGTGTACCCCAGGGGTCCTTCCTTTATCTGATTCTATTCTTTTTTTACAATGCTGAGCTGGTTCGCCTTGATGATCAGCTGTGATCAGCCACGGTTAGGAATAACGGGCAGCGCTTTCGCCGATGATCATAACATCTTGATCTATTCTAAATCCACAGAGCTAAACTGAAATGCTTGGAGTCAACGTTCTTAGACAGTCAGACCTGAGCTATGCGCCACGGTATGGTGTTTTCTCCAAAGAAAATTCACCTCATGCACTTCACCCGATCCAGCCATAAATTCAACATCTCGTCATCTATCAGAATCGACAATAACGAGCTGCATCCTGAGACTGAAGCAAAAATCCTTGGAGTTGTGCTTGATCCGAAGCTTTCTTGCTCAGTGCATGCTCGATATGCTGTTGACCGGGCGCGAAGTCAATCTGTTGTGTTCGATCGACTCGTGAAGTCTACTTTAGGTCCAACTTTTCTTTCCTCGCGTTAGCTGTACACAGCTATAGTCAGGCCCAACATATGCAACTCTTATTTGGTTCCCTAAGGCGAATAGCAGGTGTCGAGGAGTGAGGGTAGTAGGTGTCGAGGATGGCATGCAGGATTGGTAGGGAAAATGCGCGGCGTGCTTTGCTCGGCTGTCCAATAGTGGAACACCGGCTATCGGATGAGGATATTCCTCCGAAAGTCGCCCTAATTCGATTCCTCTCTGATTCCTGCCTAGTTCCGCAAACTTCTCGATGAATTGTGGGTTTGCAGAGACTCGCATAGTTTCGTAAAGCGGACCTTCTCCTAGCGGAAAACGCGGCGTAGGTTTTCTGGATCGTGTGGGGGGCAAGTCTCTATGTACAATATTTTGAGGCTAAAGGAGTGCCATCAACAACTTCCTGTAAACTTTTCTTTGGCATTTCATATCCTTAATATCTCGATTTTAGAATCTTGGAACATAACAGGTATTCCTGGGACGATGCACTGATATACTACATAGCTCTATGTAGCTAAATAGCGTAAGAATTTAATAATAATATATTAATGTGATGCTTGCATTCATACCGTGTCTTCGTGCGCAATGATTGCCTCGGCAAAGGACTTCGGATAACCCTTGGTGCATTTTCTATTCCTCATACATGGCGAGATTGTTGCAGGGCCACAGGGATCGTGTACTGGTTTATATTCCATATGCGTTTTCACCAAGTCGAACAGGCGGTGAGGTTTTAGGGCAGGGATGAGAGAGCTATCCGGACACGTTCTCATCAACCTTCTCCACAGAATTTAGAACTTTCTGCAGATTTATTTATTTATTTACTTATTTTTGTGTCTACCGGGCGCTAGTTACAACTAAAGCCCCATCCCTGGGGGGACATGATGACTGTTACATATAGTACGAACACGGTGCTGTGGCAGAGA
>JAATOF010006565.1:0-44033 GCA_013170925.1 Podosphaera leucotricha
GCGCGACATCAGCGCCATGAGCTGCGCCTGAAGATCCGTGGGGAAACCGGGGAAGGGCTGCGTCTCGACATCCACGGGCTGCAGCCCGTTTCCGTTCCGCATGACGCGAATGCCGGTGTCCGTGTCGGTCACTGTCGTACCTGACAGGGCGAGCGTATCGAGCGCGTTCTTCAGAAGATCGCGCCGCGTGCCTTCGAGCACCACGTCTCCGCCCGTTGCCGCAACGGCGAACGCAAAAGTGCCGGTCTCGATGCGATCCGGCAGCACGGTGTGTACCGCGCCTTCGAGACGGGGTTTACCCTGAATACGAAGCGTCGAGGTTCCGATGCCCTCGATCACCGCGCCCATCTTGACGAGGCACGAAGCAACGTCACCGACTTCCGGCTCGCGTGCGGCGTTCTCGATCACCGTTTCGCCCTTGGCGAGAGCAGCGGCCAGCAGCACGTTATGCGTCGCACCGACAGACACCATCGGGAAAAGCACGTGTCCGCCCACGAGCCCCTTCGGTGCGCGAGCGATCACATAGCCGCCATCGATGTCGATCTCCGCGCCGAGCGCCTTGAGACCCATGAGGTGCAGGTCGACGGGGCGCGTGCCGATGGCGCAGCCGCCAGGCAGAGAGACTTTTGCCTGGCCCATGCGGGCAATGAGCGGCCCCAGCACCCAGAAGCTCGCGCGCATGCGCGACACGAGTTCGTAGGGCGCGGTCGTGTCGGAGATGTCACGAGCCGTAAGGTGGAACGTCTCGCCGAGATGCGCCGCCCCGCCGGAGCGCTTGCCGTCAACCGCGAGATCGACGCCGTGGTTGCGCAAGATGCGTGCGAGCAGGTTCACGTCCGCGAGGTTCGGCACGTTCTTGAGGGTGAGCCGGTCTTCGGTGAGGAGCGAAGCGATCATCAGGGGCAGCGCGGCGTTTTTTGCGCCGGAGATCGGGATCACGCCGTTGAGACGCTCGCCGCCGATGATCTTGATGCGATCCATGAATGATCTGCCCCTGCCGAGTTGTGATGCAAACGGTACGCCTGAGATTTGCGCGCGAATCTCTGCGCGGCCGGCGTGGTACCGGAATGCTTAGAGTGCTTCCGGAAAAGTGGGAACCGGTTTTCCGATAAGAAGCACGACAAAACAGAATCCTAGAGCCTTACGTGATTTAACAAACCGGAACGGCTCTACAGCGCTTCCGCCAGCGTGAAAACCTGTTTTGTCGTTGGAACGATGGCGGCCGCCCGCTAGATCGGCGGCGGCAAGTTACGAAGACGCGTCTTCGCCCTCGACGTCCGATGCGTGAGCCTTTGCGGGGTCTGGCTCGGAGCTGGCGCGCTGCCGTTTGGCCCGCGTCAGCGCTTTCCGCCGCGAGAGGTTATCGCGAAGCGCCTTTGCGAGCCGCTCTTCCTTGCTCGGTGGTGATGGTTTGGAGGCCATGCTCATCCCTATAGTTCAAGTAATCGCAATACAAGCTCGGCAACTTTGGCGTGCATAATAAGATATACCGCAATCAAGAATAGATAAAAGACAGCCGTCAGAGGATTATCGTTGACACCATTAACGGTAAAGATTTGTGTAAGCACAATCTCAACGTGCTTCTGGTGAGTACGTCATGTCGGGGGGGCATGAAATACCGTGTGCGGGAAACCGCCGCTTGGGCGGCGGTTGGCGCGTGGCCGGTGCGGCTTCCGCGGCCACGGCCGCCATTCTGGCATTTGAGCTTCCGGCACGCGCTGATCAGCCCTCGTCTCTTGGCCGCGAAGTTTGGGCCGGGGCTGACGTTTCAAGCAACGTGTGGCTGGTTTATTCCGGTGTGACGTTCGCGCCTTGGGGGGCCATTCATCAGGATGGGTGGAGGTTTCGGACCGCAGGCGGCTACGGCCAGTACGAATATGATCGGACGGCCGAAGAAGAGGACACCGACCCGAACCGCGCTCTGAATTTCGAAGCCGAGACCTACTTTGCCGAGGTTCTGGTCGGCTACCAGAAGCGATTTGGCGAGCTGACGGCCAAAGCCTTCATCGGTGTGTCGACGATCAGCCACGACATCTCTCCCACGGACGACGAGAACATCGCCATCGGCGACGAAGTGGGCATCAAAGGCGCAATCGAGCTCTGGCTGAACATCGGCGAGCGCGGATGGGCCTCGCTGGATCTCTCGTGGGCGAGCGCACACGATACGCGCGCCGCGCGCACACGCATCGGGTACCGGGTCTGGCCCAAGCTCTCTATCGGTTTCGAAGGCGGCATCAATGTCGATTCACAGGGCGAGTGCCGCGTTCAAGCGGAAAAATCCGGCAGGTGCGGCTATCTCAAAGTGAACGACGACGGCTCGGTCGAGCGCGAGTTCGAAGGCGCCGATTTGCTCGACTATGCGCGCGTCGGAAGCTTCGTTCGCTACGAATGGGGCGTGAGCGAAGCCTCGATTTCGGGAGGCATCCTGGGCGACAGCTTCGCGAGTGACGGCGATGTCGAGCTGGCGCCCTATGTCACCCTCAACTGGTTGACCCAGTTCTAGCCCGTATGCGGCGCCGGATCACCCGGCTTACGGCGGATTGACGGGCATTGCCGCGCCCCATAGGTTGCGCGCTTCTCACAGCTCTTTCCGAAAGTCATACGATGACCGCAGCCGCTCTCGATGCTTCCCTGTCTGCCGCCCTCGGCGACGTCAAGCAGTGGCCGTTCGAGGAGGCGCGCCGTCTCATCAAGCGCCTCGAGAAGGCGAAGCGCGGCAACGACACCACCGTGCTGTTCGAAACCGGCTACGGTCCGTCGGGCTTGCCGCACATCGGCACGTTCGGTGAGGTAGCGCGCACGACCATGGTGCGCCGTGCCTTCGAAGCGCTGACCGGCGGCAAGATCAAGACACGGCTACTCTGCTTCTCCGATGACATGGACGGCATGCGCAAGATTCCGGAAAACGTTCCGGATCGCGCCGCGCTCGAGCCCTATCTTCAGCTCCCGCTTACTGCCGTGCCCAATCCCTTCGGCGGCAACTACGAGAGCTTCGGCCACCACAACAATGCGATGCTGCGCCGGTTTCTCGATACCTTCGGCTTCGAATACGAATTCGCCAGCGCCACGGAATACTACAAGACCGGCCGCTTCGATGACGTGCTGCGCCTCGCCGCCGAGCGCTACGACGCCATTATGAATGTGATGCTGCCGACCCTCGGTCCGGAGCGGCGCGCAACCTACAGCCCCTTCCTCCCGATCTCGCCGACGAGCGGGCGCATCCTTTATGTGCCGATGAAAGAGGTCAACGCGAAGGACGGCACCATCACCTTTGCCGACGAGGATGGTCGCGACGTGACGCTTCCCGTCACTGGCGGCAAGGTCAAGCTGCAATGGAAGCCGGATTTCGGCGCGCGCTGGGCCGCACTCGGCGTAGATTTCGAGATGTTCGGCAAGGACCATCAGTCGAACGCGCCGGTCTATGACAAGATCTGCGAGGTCCTCGGCGGCACGCCGCCGGAACACTATGTCTACGAGCTGTTCCTGGACGAGAACGGCGAAAAGATCTCGAAGTCGAAGGGCAACGGCCTCACCATCGACGAGTGGCTGACTTACGCCTCTCCCGAAAGCTTGGCGCTGTTCATGTTTCAGAAGCCGCGCTCGGCAAAGAGAATGTACTTCGACGTCATCCCGCGCGCGGTGGATGAGTACCTGCAATTGCTCTCCGCCTATCCGCGTCAAGACGCGAAGACGAAGCTCGATAACGCGGTCTGGCACATCCACAACGGCAACCCGCCGGCCGGTGACATCCCCGTTACGTTTGCTCTGCTGTTGAACCTCGTTGCGGCGTCCAACGCGGACGACAAGTCCGTGCTGTGGGGTTTCATTCGTCGCCACATCCCCAACGCAACGCCGGAGGCGTATCCGCTGCTTGACACGCTTGCGGGATACGCCGTGCGCTACTACGCGGACTTCGTAAAACCGAAGAAGCGCCATCGCTTGGCCGACGACGAGGAACGTGCTGCGCTCACGGCGTTGTCCGACGCGCTCGCGAAGGCGCCGGAAGGAGCAACCGCCGAGGATCTGCAGACGCTGATTTACGACGTCGGCCGTGCGGTGCCGAGATACCAGGACTTCGCTGCCAAGGGCGCCACGCCCGAAAGGCCCGGCGTCTCGAATGCATGGTTCAACAGCATCTACGAGATCCTGCTCGGAGAGAGCAAAGGTCCGCGTTTCGGTTCGTTTATTGCGCTCTATGGCGTCCCTGAGACGCGCGCCCTGATCGCCGAAGCGCTCGACGGCAAGCTGGTCGCCGCCGACGACAAAGGCTGAGCCCGCGGGATCAGACTTTGATCTCCCAGTCTCTGAACAGGATGCCGATCAGCTCCTCGGTGCGAGTATGGATCTGCTGCGGCGTCCATTCCGCCTTTTCGGCTAAGCTGCGCGACAGCAGGCAACGCGAGCCGGCAAGGATGGGGCGCTTGACGCTCCAATCGAAGGAGTCCGCGGCCTGGTTCTCGGCTGGCGAGAGGAACGTGAGGTTGCCGAGCCGGTGAGCGTACTGCTTCACCGACCGCGCGGAAGAAAACTGCGCGCACCACGCGCTTTTGGGATCGAACGATTTCGGTAGCACATGCTCAATCGTGAGCCGGTCGCGTTCGATCGGGCCGGGGTCTTCGCCAAGCGCGATACTGGCGCGTCGCAGCACTCGTCCACTGAAGTGTTTCGCGTCGAAAGACGGGCTGCGCAGGTTGAGGAGGGCTTTCTCGCGCATCTCGCTCGTCACGTCGAGCTCGCGCATTTTGGCAACGCCCGCGCCGCGATCGATCTCGCCCAAGAGCTGCAGAATGCGCGTGTGCTGCTTGGTCGGATCGAAGCCCGCGATGCGCATCATCCAGACGAGCCGCTCGAGCAATTGGAAAAAGCGCGCCGTCTCGGTCTCATCGCGCGATTTTTCGAGCCACAGCAAGGCCGCCGGAACCCAGAGCTGCGTGTCGATCCAGTTCAGGCGCTCGACGAACTTGCCGATCCCGAAGGCGTTGGCCGCCGGGTTGCGGAGCGCGGCCAGATGCTCCGCCGCCGGCCTGAGCTGATCGCTGAGAAACGTCGACCCGGCTCCCGGAACGTTGAATTTATAAATGTCCGCGATCTCGACCTCGACCGGCTTACCGCTCTGCTTGCGCCGCTTGAGCGTTCGGAGGTGGCCGAGCAGCGCATGCATGTCGGTCGCGCCGAGCACGGCCTCGCAGGCTTCCCAAGTTGCCTGGCACACGGCGCGCTCTGCGGAGGGCACGATGGCCAGGAGGTTGAATTTGGCGCGATCGGCCTTCGAGAAATCGACACGGGTGTCCTCCTCGATCCTGAGGAATGACCACGCCTCTTCCTCGTCTTCGACCGATGACGCCATGACGGCGCACTTGTCCGCGAGATAGTCGATGAGCCCGCGTCGCAACTCCGGCGGAAAGGCAACGCTCGCCAGCTCCGACCGCAGGTAGTTGCGGTTCTCGATCAGGTTTTGTTCACTCTCCGACATTCCGTCGTAGCCGTCTTCGGGCTCAACCGACGTTCCACCCGGCGCCTGCACATAGCGCTCGCAGGAGTTGGCGATCGCCTCTTGCGGACTGAGCCGCAAGGATTGGCCGCGGATAAAGCTCTGTAGGCGTTCTTGCCGTTTCGCGTCGCTCTCGAGATCCCGCAGGACAGCAAACAGAACTGTCAGCGTCATCACGCGCTGGTGTCCGTCTACGAGTGCGGTGTCGGGTTGATCGTTCTTCTTGGCGAGCATGAGCTTGCCGAGAAAATACCCGCGGTTTGCATCGCGGCGCATCGCATCCATGATGTCGGACAGGAGGCGCCCAGCTTGCTCAGTCTGCCATGCGTAAGCTCTTTGGAAATAAGGAAGCCGGAAATGGAAGTTGTCTGAAAACAGGTCTTTGAGAGTTAAGACGCTCACTGAAATAATGTCGCGCACGCGATGTTCCCGTCTTTATTCCGACGAGACACAGCCTGTTGAGCTTCGAAGCGTTGCAAGTCAGCGCCCCGGATAGTGTCCGTCAATCGTAATTGCAATGGAAGATTACGGGCTGCGCTACGCCCAACTGTTCGTGCCAACAGGCTCCTACTCATTTATCTCGTCATCCATCGAGAAGGCGGAGTGTACACGAGACCCGGCTCGCGAGACGAGTACATAACGAAGAGCGGCCACGAATTGACGCGAGAAATTTGCGCAGCGTTGCCTCGGATACGCTATGTAGCCATGCGCGAAATCGGATTGACGCAATGATCTATAAGATTGTCGAGGAAAATGCATGGCATGCAGCATGCCGTGCCGGTGTCTACAGCGGCTCCGCTGATGATGCGCGTGACGGCTTCATACACTTCTCGGCGGCCCATCAGGTTCGGGGCACAGCAGCCAAACATTTCAAGGGCATTCCGGATCTTCTGCTTGTCGCCATTCCCGAGCAGGAACTCGGTCCCGCCCTTGTGTGGGAGACGTCGCACGGCGGAGATCTTTTTCCGCATCTCTACGCCACGCTCCCGACGAGAGTTGCTTTGTGGGAGAAGCCGTTGCCTCTCGATGAACATGGGGTTCCGATCATTCCAGAAGGAGTCGTATGAGGATGATCGGTAGTCTGGCTAACATCGCGCGCCCCTTCCTTCTCTCACTCGAGCCTGAGCGCGCGCATGAGCTGACGCTGCGGTCGCTTGAACTCGGACTTTACCCCCGGTGCAACTCCGGTGGCAGCAGCGCGATCCAAACGAGAGTGATGGGCCTGGACTTCCCGAACCCCATTGGCATTGCAGCCGGATTCGACAAAGACGCTCGCGTTCCCGATGCCGTGCTGGGTATGGGCTGCGGGTTCGCGGAGGTCGGCACGACCACGCCCCTGCCGCAGCCGGGCAATCCCGTGCCGCGCGTGTTCCGTCTTATGAAGGAACGCGGCGTTATCAATCGCCTGGGCTTCAACAACGCCGGCCACGCCGTAGCACTAGACCGGCTTCGGCGACGTCGGCCGCATGGGATCGTCGGCGTCAACATCGGAGCCAACAAGGAAAGCCCCGATCGCGTTGGAGACTACGTCTCCGGCATCGAGACGTTTTACGACGTGGCGAGCTATTTCACCGTCAACATCTCGTCGCCCAACACGCCGGGCCTGCGCGATATGCAAGCTCCCGATGCGCTTGATGAATTGCTCTCGCGTGTGATGTCGGTCCGCGCGGCGAAAGAAGCAACGCATGGCATGCGCCGCCCCGTCGTCGTCAAGCTGGCACCGGATATCTCGGAGGAGAGCATAGAGGGTGTCGTCGAAACTTTGCGTCGGCATGGCGTGGACGGCATCGCCGTTTCCAACACGACGATTGCGCGCGATCGCATTGCCAATCCGGCTGCCAAGGAGACGGGAGGCCTCTCCGGCCGTCCCCTCTTCCATCGATCGACCGTCGTGCTGGCCCGCGTGTTCAAGTCGTCCGGTGGCACCATTCCGCTGATCGGCATCGGCGGCATCGACAGCCCCGAGACCGCGCTGGCCAAGCTCGAGGCGGGCGCCAGCCTGTTGCAGCTCTATACGGGGCTCATCTACGAAGGGCCGGGGTTGATCGGGCGCATCAACGATTGCCTCGCAAAGGCATGCGCAAGCCGCGGCGTTGCCTCCATCACCGGCCTGACGGGAAGCCGCGCCGACGAGTGGGCCGCCAAAGCGATCTGAAATCGCGAACCAACGACAGAACTTACTCAGCCGGCGCGTGCGTGCCAGGCGGGGGCAGCAGACGCTGCTGCTCGGCCGTCAGTGTGGGCGGCTCATCGGTCTTGCCGACGAACCGGCCGAAAATCCTCCAGATCCAGCCCCCGACGTTGTCCATCATCACGAACACTGCGGGCACGAACAGAAGGCTCAGAACCGTCGAGGAGATCAGGCCGCCGATAACCGCGATGGCCATCGGCGCGCGGAACTCGCCGCCGGACTCCAGGGCCAGCGCTGAAGGCAGCATGCCGCCGACCATGGCGATGGTGGTCATGATGATGGGGCGCGCACGCTTGCGGCCCGCGTCCACGATGGCTTCAGCCCGCGGTACGCCGCGCTTCATCTCCTCCACCGCGAAATCCGCGAGCATGATCGCGTTCTTGGTGACAATGCCCATGAGCATCAGGATGCCGATGACGACGGGTAGGCTGATCGGATTTCCCGTCAGTGCCAGCGCCGTGATGGCGCCGCCGATCGAGAGCGGCAGCGAGAAGAGAATGGTGATCGGCTGCAGGAAGCTCGCGAACAGCAGCACGAGCACTGCGTAGACCATCATCAGGCCCGCGCCCATTGCCTTCTCGAAGCTCTCGAACACTTCTCCCATGATCTCGGCAGCGCCGAATTGTTTGATCTCGACTCCAGGCGGAAGATTGCGCGCCGCGGGCAAAGCCATGACGGCATTGACCGCATCGCCAAGCGGCGTTCCGGTGGCGAGACCCGCGCCGAGCACGATCCGCCGCGTGCGATCGTAACGGTCGATCGCCGTCGGCCCCTGGCCGTAGTCGAACGTCGCTACGGTCGAAAGCGGCACGGAGCTACCGGACGCAGTTGCGATCTTGAGATTCTCGATAAGCTGCCGGCTTTCGCGCGCGCTGGTCTTGAGCTGCACGCGAATCGGAACCTGCCGCTCGCCGACATCGAACTTGGCCAGATTGGCGCCGATGTCGCCGATGGTGGCGATGCGAACCGCTTCGGAGATGGTTTCCGTCGTGATGCCGAGCTCGGCCGCCACTTCGGACCGCGGATAGACGCGCAGCTCCGGTCGATCCAGCTCAGCCGTCGAGACGACGTTCTGCAGGAACGGAATGCGCTTCGCCTGGCTCGTCAGCTCGGCAGCGGCTTTCGAGACGGCTTCTCCGTCTCGCCCCGTGACGACGAGCTGAAACTCGCGTTGGCCGTCGTCCTGCATGAAGAAGTAGCGAATATCCGGAATGTCCGAGAGATCGCGGTCGATCTCGCTTGTGATCTGACTTTGCTTGAGCACGCGATCCTTGCGCGGCTTCAGCGTCACGATGAGGGTGGCTTTGCGCACCTCTTCGCCACCTCCCAGCAGCGTACCGCCGAGAACGAACACGCCTTCGATGTCGGGCCGCGCCGTGATGCGCTTTACCACCAGGTCGGTCGCGGCCTCTGTATCGGCTAGTCGGGTGCCAGGGGGAAGCTCGACGCCGAGAAGCATGCGCCCGGAGTCTTCCTGAGGAAGGAAGCCCGATGGCAGAAGATAGAAGCTGCCGATGGAGCCCGCAAAGATGAGCAGGCCGAGCCCGACGGTCGCTGCGTAGTGCCGCACCGACCAGCTCACGAGCCGGGTGTAGGTGCGCATCATGCGGCCTTCTTTTTCTTCGTGCGCATGCGACCGCATGAAGTACGCCGCCAGCAGTGGCGTGATGAGCCGCGCGACCAGCAGCGAGAAGAACACCGCCGCCGCCACTACGAGGCCGAACTGCTTGAAATACTGTCCCGCAATACCGCCCATGAACGAGACGGGCGTGAACACCGCGATGATGGTCGTCGTGATCGCGATCACGGCTAGCCCGATCTCGTCAGCCGCCTCGAGCGCCGCGCGATAGGGCGACTTCCCCATCTGCATGTGGCGCACGATATTCTCGATCTCGACGATCGCATCGTCGACGAGAATGCCGGTCACGATGGTGATGGCGAGCAGGCTCACGAGATTGAGCGAGAAATCCATCGCCGACATTGCCCAGAAGGCCGGGATGATGGAGAGCGGAAGCGCGATGGCCGCGATGATGGTGGCACGCCAGTCCCGCAGGAAGATGAACACGACGATGATCGCCAGAACGGCGCCCTCCATCAGGGTCTTCATCGTCGAGTGATAAACGCCGACAGTGTGGTCGACCGTATTATCGATTCGCTGGATCTGAATGTCGGGGTAGAGCTTGCGGATCTCGTCGATCCGCTTGGCAGCAGCGTCGGCAACCTCCGTGTCGCTCTCGCCCTTGGCGCGCGAGATCGAGAACGCCACGATTTCCTCGCCGTCGAGCTTGGCGAACGTGCGTGGCTCTTCCACTTCGTCCGTGACGGTGCCGAGCTCGTCGAGCCTAACCTTGCGCCCGCCCGGCAGTGCGATCATCGTTTGAGCGAGATCTGCGACCGTTTCCTTGCTGGCGAGCGTGCGGATGGCCTGCTCGCGACCTGCAATTTCACCGCGCCCACCCGCAAGATTGATATTCGACGACCGCACTTGTTGGTTCACGTCGCCGGCCGTTACGCCGAAAGCAAGAAGTCGATCCGGATCGAGATTGACGCGGATCTCGCGTAACACGCCGCCCATGCGCTTCACTTCCGACACGCCCTTCACGCCTTGCATGAGACGTACGAGCGTATCGTCGACGAACCAGGATAGTTCCTCCGGCGTCATCGAAGGCGCCCGCGCCGAATAGGTGACAACCGGCAGGCCTTCGATCTCGATGCGCGTCACCACGGGCTCTTCGATCGTGCGCGGCAGGTCCGTGCGAATGCGTTGCACGGCATCCTTGACGTCGTTGAGCGCCCGGTCGGGATCGACCTCAAGCTCGAACTCAACGGTCGTGATGGACGAGCCCTCCGTCACCGACGACGTGATGTGCTTCACGCCGGTGACGCCCGCGATCGCATCCTCGACCCGCTTCGTGATCTGCGTTTCGAGTTCCGAAGGCGCCGCGCCGGACTGGTAGATGCGCGCCTGGATCACCGGAAGATCGATGTTGGGAAAGCGCGTGACCGGCAGCGACTGGAAACTGGTCAGGCCCAGGACAAGCAGGACCATGAACAGTACGAGAGACGGAACCGGGTTACGGATTGACCACGCCGAAATATTCATCGCGCCGCCCCGTCGAAGTTCTCGCTGACCTTACCGCTCACCAACGAGTCCGGCTTCACAGGGCGCACCGCATCGCCGTCACGCAGGAAGGTGCCCGCTTTCGCCACCACAAGATCCCCTTCCGAAACGCCGCTGTCGATGGCCACCATTCCCGCGGTCTCGAGACCGGTCTTGACGGCCTTCGTTTTCACCTTGCCGTCCACGACGATCTGCACGCTCGCACCGTCGTCGGAATGCAGAACCGCTGACAGGGGAACCGCGATCGCGCGTCCGCGTCCCGTTTCAATCGTGCCGCGACCGAACGATCCGACCTTGAGGTCCGGACGGCTGCCGAGAAAAATGCGCACCCGGCCGAGGCGTGTCGCCTTGTCGACCTCGGGCGCCACGAGCCGCACGGTGCCGGTGGCCTCGACGCCGCCCGGCGCGGTGACACGCCCGGGCTGACCCGCCTTCACCTTCCAGAGGTGCGTCTCTGCAACTTCTGCATCGAGCTCGATTTCGCCATTCTGGATGATGCGGAACATGGTGTCGCCGCCGGCCAGCGCGCTGGCCGTTGCGATACTGCCGATGCGTCCGGCACGCTTGCTCACGATACCGTCGGCGGGCGCGCGGACTTCAGCCCGGCCGCGGCGCCACTCAAGCTCGGCACGCTGCGCTTCGGTCTGTTTCTTATCCGCTTCCGATTGGGACAGCATGCCTTTCGCGGATTGCAGCTGGGCTTCCGCCGCCTTGTAAGCGACTTGCCGCTGGTCGTAGACGCTTTCGGAAAGATACTTCGATGCCACGAGAGGTTTGGCACGATCGAGCTGCGCCTTGGCTTCGGCGACACGGGCTTCCATTTCCAGAACGGAGCTTTTTGCACGCTCGATAGCCGCCGACGCGCTCGCCTGAGCAGCGGTGTTCGCGGCGAGCTGAGTGTCGATCTGCTCGGTGACGAGCACGGCAAGCAGGTCACCCTTCTTAACTTGATCGCCTTCCTCCGCCTTGATCTCGAGCACGCGCAGCCCGTCGACCTCGGGCGCGACGAGGATTTCTTCGCGGGGCACGAATGAGCCCGTGACCAGTACGGTATCGATGAAATCCGACTGCGCCGCCTGAATCACGGTGACGGCGGGTGCAGCTTCCGTCGGAGTTGCGGCCGTCTTTTCGCTGTCGGGCTTTGCCGCGAACGACGCAAGGTAGGGCGCTACGACGCCCGATTGATAGGCGGCGACGGAAAGGCCGGCGAGACCCAGCAGAATGATGAGGGCACGCTTTCTCATTTGCTTGCCTCTGCGTTGACTTTTGCAGGCTGCGGCGACGCGTTCGTCTGCTCGTCAGTGGGGATGGGGTTCAAAAGGTCGCTCACTATTCGAACGAGAACGGGAAGAACCTTCTGCGCATCGAAGTTCGGATCCACCGCGCGTCTCCAGAAGAGACCGTCACCGATGACGGAGACCGCTTCCGCGAGCGTATGCGGGTCGTCCTGCGGCGCGATCTTTCCATCGGCGATTGCGCGCTCGAACACGTCCTCGAAGCTCTTGCGGCAAAACTCATCGACGGAGTTGAACGTGGCGGCGACGGCGGGATTGCGTGTTGCCTCGCTCCCGATCTCAAGCCCGAGAACACGCTTGTGGCGCGGTTCCTCGATCGCGTAATGCTCGCCAAGCTGCCGCAGCGCGGTCATCAGATCCGGTGCGTTCGAAAGATCGGCAAGCTCCGAGGCAAGCTTGGCGCGGTCGCGTTCCACGATGCCGGCGATCAGATCTTCCTTGGAGGCGAAATAGACATAGAGAGCGCCAGGGCTGATGCCGGCCGCCTTGCAGATGTCTTGCATTGTCGTGCGGTGGAACCCCGAACGCGCAAAGCACATCTCGGCGGCGTCGAGAATGCTCTCGCGACGCGCTTGTTGAGTTTCGGGTTTGAGCTTCGGCATTGGCGTTTTCCGCTGCAGATCAGAAAATGCGCGGGAACGGCAGTCGGGTGCTGTTCCCTACGTTACAAAACGAATGTTCGTTTTGTTTGTGATTTGAAATTGTGACCCGCACAAGGCGCGTGAGGCGCGCTGGTTAAATTCGTGCCGGACTTAGGAAAGACTAACAGAGTCAAGGTGCTACGCGCAGATCAGGCCGCGGTAGGAGCGGCGGGGCGGCGCGGACGGAAAAGGCGCCGGACCATCAAAAGCAGCATCAGAACAAGAATTCCGGCCCCGACCACCAGAAGCGGATGCTTCTCCCAGAGCAGCACTGGAGAAATGTTTCCTTCCCAGGCCGCTTTTGCATCGTCGAGGATGACTTCGAGGCTGCCTGCGCCGTCGCGCAGCATCATGTCGACCGCCCGAGCCTGATCGCGGCTCGAAAGCACGGCATCCCGAACGCGGGGAGATGCGAGGCTCTGCATCTTGCCCGGTGTCTCGGCGACGGATTTGAGAACGCGCGCGCGCGGTTCGGGTTGGAGACCGTCGAGATAGCGCGAAAGCGCTGACAGCTCCGTTTCCGAAAATGCCCGTGCAAGTCGTTTGAGGTCAGGAGCGGGCAATCCGAACAGCCGGTCCCGCGCTTCGGGCGCGAGCGAGGCAAGGCGGGTAATCGCCACGTGATCGCCGATCGCCAGCATCGTGTTGAGGGTAGCTCGCGTAAAGCCTTTGGCGTCTGCGCGCTTGTAGATCTCGTGCTCGAGAACCTTCGGCAGTTGATCGCCCGCGAGCGCCGTCCAGGCCAATGCCGCATCGATGGAGCGCGTATCGCGGGCAATCGTCATCGACGCCTCTGGGAGAAACCGCACGGCTTCGTTGAGCGTGCCGTCATTGAGGCGCTTGAGAACGCCGTCCTCGCCGTCGGTTGCGAGAACGAGCGCCACCACTTCGTCGAGACGCGGTAGCTGCTCTGGCTTCACCGTATCGAGGAAGCTGCGGAACGCAGCGTTCTTCTCCGCGATATCGAGCGCCTTCTGGTGCGCATTGCGGAAGCTGCGCCAGATTTCGAGTACGCGATCCGCAGTCTTCGATGCGATTTCGGCGAGATGCGCGTTGATCTGCTCGTTGAGCGACTTCGCAAGTTCATCCTTCACGAGTGCCTTCGTCGCGTCGGATTTCATCTCCTCCGATACGATCGGAAGCACACCGTTTCTGAGTTCCCAGATGTCTTTCGCAACAAGGACAAGGCCCACGCCGCCAGCTGCTACGGAGACAAGTCTGGCAAGAATGCTGCCGGCAAGACGTTGCCCCACGCGCGCTGCGATGTTCGCGAGCTGGCGCCGCACCAGGATGATGGCGGCGCCCGCGATGCCCTGGCTCGAATGCTGGAGCACTGAACCGGAAGAGACGCTCGCCTGTCCTGTTGCGGTCTTGAGACCGAAATCGTGCTCCACGTCGCCCGCTACGACGCCTGCAACGGATGACCCGTATCGACCGCTGAGAAATGACCTCAAGCATTCGAGCGATGGCGCAACCGCATCTTGGCTTGCGAGCTCGAGCGTGCGGCCAACGTCGTTGCCGACGCCCGTCGCGAGCGCTTCGATCGCGCTCTTCATCGCATCTGAGTTATAGACGCGCTCCGCGACGGCAGCGGAGATCTCCTGCGCTTTCTCAGAATTGATAAGCGATTGCGCGAGCCCCGCCCAACTCGTCTCGCTGCGCACTTCCTCGACGGCAATATCCACCCGCTTGGCGAGAAGATCGTCCATGCCGAGCCGCCGCCATTGATTGTCGACGCTCGCGCGGTAGTCGAACGTTTTGACGCCGGCCTCGAGCGATTTCAGTGCCAGAGATTCAATGGAGCGGCGGAAGCTACTCTCGTCGCCGGCTTGGCAAGCTTCGTACTCGGCGCGCGTCATAGGGGGAGGAGCTGCGAAGGCCGGGGCCAACGATTGCGCCGAAACCGCAAGGATGAGAGCGGCGGAGAGAGTGGGGCGCATAAAAAGTAACAACGACGAACTCCGCACGGGCCCTGGCCAAAGGTGATTTACTATACGCGGGCCGGAAGACACGGCCAGTGACATTTCGGTCACCTATTGTTGCCGGCCATGGTGCTGTGGCCGCCATCACAACCTCCAATTCGTGACGGCCAAGGGTCTGGAAAGTTCCAAAAACCTATCCAAGTCCTCTTGGTGCGGCAATCTGACCGCCGACATTCAGAGCGCCGGAAATCCCCGCTCCATTCTTCAAGAAACACAATCGTCATACGGCGTTAGAAATTATCCATCTTGAAAGGCGCACTCGGAATGTCCGCAGACACATCCTCGTCAGACACATTTCCGCCGTATGCAGCAACGAGGAGGTGCGCCGTCGCGTCTGTCGGGCATTTTCTCGATAAGAACTCACGCGAGGGTTGCCAGGTAAGTTGAGGCGAAAATTAGACCTATTTACCTTGCGACCGAAAGACCCATAGGCAACGGCCGCACGTAAGTTGCAGGTAGAGAGCGGGTGGAGTTAAGGGACGGCTTGGAGTCCTCTAGGCAATCTCGATCCCACATTGCCATGTCACTGCGGCAGCATCAGCCGGGTTTAGCGAATTCTTTCGTTTGGACGGGCTTAAAGGTGCGTAGCGGCGGCGGGAACCGCAATTCGTTTAATTCGCCGGCAATACGCCGATAAATTCAGCAGAGGACGGAAACCGAAGAGACGCTTTGCGGGTCTCGATTAATGGGAATGCAAACTCGAAGCTTGGCATTTCACGATTAATCGGCTTTATTCCGTTTCGAGCAGTAACAGCGAGTTAGCCTAACTACATGAATAAAAAAGAAAAAATCAACGCCTTTCGCGGCAGCCTGGTGATCCCGGGCGGACGCGTTGGCGTGCTTCTGGTGCACAGCCTGGGCGGCAATCCGGTGGAATTGCGCTTTGTGGCTCAGGGGCTTGCTCGCCAGGGCTACACTGTTTACTGCCCGCTCATTCCGGGTCTTGGCGGCAATACGGATGCGTCTGGCCTTTCATCCTGGCAGGACTGGTACGCTGCGCTGGAAACCGCGCACGACGAACTGAAGCAGCATTGTGATGTCGTGATCGCCGGCGGAATTTCGGCGGGCTCCATGCTTTCGCTTCGACTTGCCCGCGAGCGCGGCTCGGAGATCGACGGCCTCATTCTGTTTGCGCCGACCATCTGGCCGAACGGTTGGGCCATCCCCGCGCACTTCAATCTTTTCGCGCTTGTCTATCACAAGTGGGTCGCGTCGCTGCTTCGTCTGCGCCAGCGCGCGCCGTACGGCATCAAGGATGAGCGCATCCGCAACTTCGTCCTTGATAGTTTCAAGAGCGAAGGCCGCCCGATCGAAGATCTGTTCGGACGCGGCGGCGGGCTTGTGTGGGAATTCAAGGCACTCACGCGCGACGTGAAGCGCCGTCTTGGCGAGATCAAGCAGCATGCCACGATCTTCCATCCTCGCGAGGACGATCAGAGCGACATCTCGAACGCGTTCAAGCTTCAGCGCGAGCTGGGCGGTCCCGTTGAGATGACCGTTCTCGATGACAGCTATCACATGGTGACGCTTGATCGTCAGCGCTCGGTTGTCGTCGATCGCACGGTCGAGTTCGCGCAGCGTCTCACGCAGAAGATCGAGGAAAAGGCTGCTGTTGCGCGCCTCGTGAAGAACAAGGGCGTCGCGGAGTAAGCGCTCCTCGAACGTGAATGAATACAAAAAGGCCGGGTGATGCGATCACCCGGCCTTTTGTTTTTATCGTCGCGTCGCCCGCGATCAAGCCGGTGGCGGGGCGCCTTCGCAACGGGGCAGGTCGCCCGGCGCGCGCGTCCACGTGAACGACTTTCCGAGCATCTTCACGCCGAGATAACCCGTCACGGTCAGCGAGTCGCCGGAAGTCATCTGAATGGAGGCACTGTAGGTCTTGCCGGTTTTAGGGTCGTAGATCTTGCCGCCGTCGAACGAGCCGTCGGACATCAGGCCGAGACCCCACAGCATCGGCAAGCCGCAGATCGGGCGGTTCTGGTTGCTGGCTTCGGGATTGTAGCGATCGTGCTTCGGCACCCCCTCGGCGTTGAGGGGTTCCTTGAGCCATACGATGCGGCCGCAGAGGCGGCTGGCATTTTCCTGGCAGATGTAGATTTCGACGGCACCCTGGCCGCTGTCGTCGTACCAGACGCCGATTTCGGGGCGCGCGGCGGCAGCCTCGGAAGTGAGGGCGACGATACCGACGACGATGGCAGGTGCAATCCGCAGGGCTGCGCCCGCAAGGGCGGAAACTCTCTCGATCATGGGAAACCTGATGGCTATGAGCTGCTTCCACGAGACGTCTGCAGCGAAGAGTGTCCGTTCGCCGCAGGAGGCCTTAATCAGCAATGAAAAGAGGCAAAAACGCGAAAACGTCCCCTTATCTGTCAAGACACTAACCATATCAAGGGGGCTACGGCCGGCTTACCATACTTCGGCCAGAGCACTTTGATTTGAAGTCATTGACCTTACAGGGGTAGTGCAGGCCGCCGCCAACGCTTATATATCGGCTCGCGGAAACCATAAATCGAACACGCGTGGCGCGCGGGCATTATTTCGAGCAGGTCTTCCTTTAGGTTCGGCCCTTGATGGGTTCGAACCCCAGACCCGTGCCAAGACACCGTGCCAAGCCTTGAACCGATCGGTCCCTATGATTCTGACACTCGCGTTTCGAAATCTGTTTCACGATCGCATCCGGCTCGCCGTGACGCTGGTCGGGATTTTGTTTTCGATCGTCCTCGTTGCGATCCAGCTCGGCATGTATCTCGGATCGAGCCAGATGATCACCTCGATGATCCAGCGCTCGAACAGCGATCTCTGGATCACCGCCTTCGGCGCCAAGAGCTTCGAGGAGGGCGGCATCCTGCTTTCCACGCGCGAACGTCATCAGGCGCTGGCGACACCCGGCGTGAAGGATGTCATCCCGCTCGTCGTCGCGTTCGCGGAATGGCGCAAGCCCGAGGGCGGCTCGACGCGCGTCGTGCTCGTTGGAACCGATGCTGAGGATGGCGCACTCGAGCCCTGGTCGCTCGTGTCGGGCACCTGGCAGGATATCAAATCTCCCGATGCCATCTCGGCCGACGATACCTACTTCCGCGAGCTCGGCATCAACGGCATTGGTGACACCGCGCAGATCGCCATGGGCCGCGTCAAGGTCAAGGCGCTGACGCATCGCATCCGCTCGTTTACGCAATCGCCCTATGTCTTCACCACGCTGTCGCGCGCGCGCAGTCTGCTCGGCGCGGAAAGCGATAAGGCGACGTTCTATCTCGTGCAGCTCGAGCCCGGCGCCAACGTCGAAACCGTGCGCCAGGAACTTCGCAATCGCCTCGAAGGCGCCGAGGTGCTGACGAAGAACGAGTTCGAGGATCGCAGCCTTCGCCAGTGGCTGTTCCGCACTGGCGCCGGCCTTGCGCTCATCGGCGGCGCGTTGCTCGGCATTCTCGTCGGCACGGTAATCGTGGCACAGACGCTGTACTCGAGCACGAAGGACCACTTGAACGAATTTGCCACGCTGCGCGCGTTGGGGTCCTCCTCCGGCTACATCTACAAAGTCATTCTCGCCCAGGCGGGCTTGAGCGCTGGCATCGGCTACGTGCTGGGCATCCTCATCTCGCTTGGCATTCTCTACATCAGTCGCAATACGCCACTTCCACTCGTGATGACTCCGGGTCTCGCTGTTGCGTTGCTCGGCCTCACACTTTTCATGTCGGCGGTTTCCGCGATCTCCGCCATCATCAAGGTCACCCGGATCGATCCAGCCACGGTGTTCAGCAGATGACCCAGCCCGTCCTCGAGGCAGAAAACGTCGTCAAGGAGCTCGGCAAGGGCGCCGGCAAAGTGCAGGCGCTCAAGGGCGTGAACTTGTCGCTCGTCAAAGGTGAGCTGACGCTCCTCATGGGGCCGTCCGGCAGCGGCAAGACCACGCTTTTGTCGATCCTCGGATGCATCCTCACGCCGACGTCCGGCGCCGTCCGCGTCGAAGGTGAATCGACAGACGGAAAGACCCCCGAACAGCTTGCAGAACTGCGTCGCAAGCACATCGGGTTCATCTTTCAGTCCTACAACCTCTTCCCGACGCTGTCGGCGCTAGAAAACGTTCGTATCGCGCTCGATGTCATTGGTCGCAAGGGCTATCAGGCCGCGCAACGCGCCGAGGAATGCTTGCGCGATGTGGGCCTCGGAAATCGTTTGATGAACTATCCCTCGAACCTGTCCGGCGGTGAGCAGCAGCGCGTTGCTGTTGCGCGCGCCATCGCGGCTTCGCCGTCGGTCGTCCTGGCTGACGCGCCGACAGCGGCTTTGGATAGCGAGAACGGCCACGCCGTCATGGCGCTCCTTGCGCGTATCGCCAAGGAGCAGAACCGCTGCGTTCTCGCCGTGACACACGATCCGCGCACGCTCGGTTACGCAGACCGGGTTGTCCGCATTGAAGATGGATTGATCGTTGGCGAGGAGCGCAGGCCGCAAGGTCTCGATGCGCCCGAGATTGCCGACCTTACGAAGAGGCGAAAAGCGAATGGCTAAACTTGATCCCACCGTATCGGCCGTTGTCGTTGCGGCCGTTGCGGCCGTTATTGCGAGTCTCGCGTTGAATCAACTCGCGCCGAAGCTTGGTGGAGAAGCGCAGGCGGATAACGTCCATGCCGCCGGCAGCCTGGGCGCTCGCCCCGTCTGGGCGGCCTCCGCGACAGGCCGCGTCGAACCGAAATTCGGCGAGGTGCGTATCGCCTCCGAGGTTCCGGGCCGCATAGTCGACGTGATCGCCAACACTAACGATCATGTCCAGGCGGGCGATCCGCTTGTCGTGCTCGACAACGACGATCTGCGCCCGAAGCTGGCGGCAGCCGAGTCCGAAGCGGACGTGCGTGTGCTCGAACGTGACGAGGAACCTGCAACGGGGCTCTCGCTCGAGCGCCGTCAAGCAGAGGACGCGCTGAATGACTCTCAGCGCGCGCTATTCCTGACTCAACAGGCGTTCGATGATGCCTATCGTGCATCGAAGGAAGACGGTGCGGACCCGAAGGCCGTCACCGAGGCGCGCGAGAAGCTCGAGGCCGCAAAGAAGAAGGCCGCAGATGACCAGTCGGCCCTCGACGCTGTACTCGCAAAGCCCGACTTGCCGAAGCCGACGCGTCTCGAGTCCGCCGTTTGGGTCGCCAGAACAGATCTGACGCAGGTCGAAAACGCGATTGGGCGTACGGTCGTGCGCGCGCCCTCCGATGGCACGATCCTGAATATGTGGGCACGCGTCGGCGAGTTGGCGCAGCCGTCGCCGGACGCGGCAGTGGCGCTCTTCGGTGACATTTCGAGCCTGCGCGTCCGCGCCGAGGTGGAAGAGCGTGACGTGAGCAAGATCCGGGTCGGCCAGCGTGTGGTCGTGCGCGCGGATGCCTTCCCGGACAAGGACTTCGAGGGCACCGTGACACAGGTCGCGCTCGCGCTCGGTTCGCCGCGCATCACGTCGCGCGGGCCGCGCCGCCCCAATGATGTCGAAGTGCTGGAGGTGCTGATCGCGCTCGACGGCACGCCGCCGTTGATGACCGGTATGCGCGTCGACGCCTTTTTCCGTCACGACGCATCGGCCTCGGCTTCGCCGGAGAAGTAGGCAGGCGAAGAGCCGCTAAGTAATAAAAAATGGCCGGGTTCGCCCGGCCATTTTTGTTATTCGGACTTTGAACGGGACGCGCTGGCGACCCGCGCGATGAGCCAGATTGGAATGACGACGAGCGCGCCGAGCAGCATGTATTCGAGCACCCACTCGATGGCGCCGAAGCCCAGGTCATAGATGTTCCGCAACAGCTCGTTGATGCGCTGGAAGAAATTACCGAGGTCGATGCCGAGCGCCTTCATCACGATCCCGACCACGATCGAGATGAGTGCCAGGCGAATGATCACCCCGAGCGGGTTTCCGCCGAAAATCGTGTTACGGTCCATGAGCTTTCCTTAGAGTGCTTCCGGAAAAGTGGGAATCGGTTTTCCGATAAGAAGCACGACGTACAAATGTTGAGACGCGCTCCCCATCTAGCATATCGATCGGCCGGAGCGAAGGAAGTCGAGTGCGTGAGTGGAGGTTCGGAAAAACCGAAGAAGAAAAGCCCCGTGCCGGGCGGGGCCGGTCGTAGCAAGGCGCTGAAGCGGTCTCTGCCGCGTCAGGATCGGGCCGCACTCCTTCCGGATCGCTTCGCCGACTGGTTCCGAACGCGCGGCTGGATCCCGCGCGTTCATCAGCTCGAGCTGATCGCTAAAACCCGTGCCCGCCGGTCTACCCTGCTGATCGCGCCGACGGGCGCTGGTAAAACCCTGGCAGGCTTTCTGCCGAGCCTGATCACGCTTTCTGAAGCCGCCCCGCCGAAACGCGGAGCGGGCCTTCGCACGCTCTACATTTCGCCGCTCAAGGCGCTGGCGGAAGACATCTCCCGCAACCTCATGACGCCCGTTTCGGAAATGGGGCTCAAGATCTCCATTGAGACGCGCACCGGGGATACATCAACGGCGCGTCGCGCGCGCCAGCGCGTGAAGCCGCCGCAAATTCTGCTCACGACGCCCGAGCAGATCGCGCTCATGCTCTCGAGTTCTGACGCAAGCTACGTCTTCGCTGATCTCGATACCGTTATCCTGGACGAGCTGCACGCGCTCGCGCCTTCGAAGCGCGGCGATCTGCTGTCGCTCGGCCTCGCGCGCCTGCATGCGATCGCGCCCGACATGATGATGCTCGGCCTGTCGGCAACGGTCGCCCGTCCGTCGGAGCTTCTGAGCTACCTTGTTCCGCAGCGAAACCCCGATCTCATGCGATCCATGGCCGATGTTGTCATCGCGCCGCCCGGTGCCGAACCGGACATCGAAATTCTGGAGATCGAGGAGCCCGTGCCGTGGAGCGGCCATTCCGCCCGCTACGCCATGCACGAGATCTATCGCGCCATCCGCAAACACAAGACGACGCTCGTCTTCGTGAACACGCGCATGCAGGCGGAGCTCGTATTTCAAGAGCTTTGGCATCTCAACGAGGACGATCTGCCGATCGCGCTGCATCACGGCTCGCTCGACAAGGCGCGCCGGTTGAAAGTCGAAGCCGCGATGGCGGAAGGAAAGTTGCGCGCCGTCGTCGCCACATCCACGCTCGATCTCGGTATTGACTGGGGCGATGTCGACCTCGTCGTCAATGTCGGCGCACCCAAGGGCGCATCCCGCCTTACGCAGCGCATCGGTCGTGCCAATCATCGCCTGGATGAGCCGTCTCAAGCGCTCCTGGTGCCGGCCAATCGTTTCGAAGTGCTTGAATGCCGTGCGGCGCTCGAAGCGGCGGAAGCCGGCGAGCAGGACGCCGTGATTTCTCGCTCGGGTGCGCTCGACGTGCTCGCCCAGCACGTCCTCGGCATGGCATGCAGCGGGCCGTTCTGGCCCGACAGATTGTTCGATGAGGTGCGCACAGCCGCGCCCTATGCCGAACTGACGCGCGATCGTTTCGATCGCGTCGTGGATTTCGTCGCGACCGGCGGCTACGCGCTCAAATCCTACGAGCGCTTCGCGCGGCTCAGGCCCACGGACGACGGCGCAATGCGCCTCGCCCATCCCAGCCTGATCCGCCAATACCGCATGAACGCTGGCACCATTGTCGAAGCGCCGATGATCAAGATCCGCCTCGTCGGACGCCGTCGCGTCGGAAAGACGGGTAAACCCGGAACACCGCAGCCGTTGATGGGCGGCCGCGTGCTGGGCGAGGTCGAAGAATACTTCGTCGAGCAGCTCGCGCCGGGCAACACGTTCGTCTTTGCAGGCGAGATCCTGCGCTTCGAAGGCTTGTCGGAAACGGAAGCGTTCGTCACGCGCGCGCCTGGCGCCGACGCCATGATCCCGAGCTACGCCGGAGGAAAGTTTCCGCTCTCGACCCATCTCGCCAAGCGCGTGCGGGCCATGCTGGCGGATCGCAGCCGCTGGAAGGATCTGCCGACGCCGGTCGCGCAATGGCTCGGCTTTCAGTTCGATGTCTCCCAGCTTCCCGGCGCGGACGACGTACTGATCGAAACCTTCCCGCGTCGCTCGCGCCATTTCCTCGTGGCTTATCCGTTCGAGGGACGCCTCGCCCATCAGACGCTCGGCATGCTCCTCACGCGCCGTCTCGAGCGGGAAGGCGCCAAACCCTTGGGCTTCGTTGCCAACGACTACGGCCTCGCCGTGTGGGGCCTCGGCGATTTATCGGCTCGCATCGAGAACGGCAGCCTGAGCCTAGATCGTCTGTTCGAGGAGGACATGCTGGGCGACGATCTGGACGCATGGCTCGCGGAATCGAGCCTCATGAAACGCACGTTCCGCAATGTCGCGGTCATTTCCGGCCTGATCGAGAGAAAGCACCCGGGCCGCGAAAAAAGCGGCCGCCAGGTCACGATGTCGACAGATCTCATCTACAACGTACTGCGCCGCCACGATCCCAGGCATATTCTGCTCGAAGCAGCCTGGGAGGACGCGGCCACGGGTCTGTTGGATATTGCTCGCCTTGGCCAATTCCTGGCCCGCGCGCGTGGTCGAATCAGGCATCAAAGTCTGGATCGGGTGTCGCCGCTCGCGGTGCCGATCCTGCTTGAGATCGGTATCGAGCCCGTTGGCCGACTGACGCGTGAGGATTTGCTGAGGGAAGCGGCCGAGGAATTGATCGCCGAGGCCATGCGCGAGAGTGACGGGGAACGACGTGAGAAACACGACGCAAATGCTGGAGCTGAAGCCCGAGCGCCTCGACGTCGGTGAATTCAGTCAGCAGCCGATCTCCATCGCGGGCCGCTCGCTTCTGGCCGACGTTTCAGGCGCGCTCTACTGGCCTGCCGAAGACATTCTCATCGTCGCGGACTTGCATCTCGAAAAGGGTTCCGCGTTCGCTTCCCGCGGTATCATGCTGCCGCCGTACGACACGGCTGCTACCCTCGAACGCCTAGCCGCCACGCTCGACGCCTATCCCGCTTCGACCGTCATTTGTCTCGGCGACAGCTTCCACGACTGCGGCGCGGCCGAGCGCATGAGCATGGTCGATCGCGAGACCTTGGGTATTCTGCAGGAAGGTCGCGAGTGGCTCTGGCTCAACGGCAACCATGATCCGGTGATCTCCGACTGCATGGGCGGCGTTGTTCTGCACGAGATTTCGGTTTCGGGCCTCACGTTCCGTCATGAGCCCACGCAAGGCCCGGTGACGCACGAGATCGCGGGTCATCTGCATCCGGCGGCGCGCGTGTCGTTCCACGGTCACGTCATCCGGCGGCCCTGCTTCGTCGGCAACGGCATGCGCCTCGTTCTGCCGGCATTCGGCACCTACGCCGGTGGCCTCAACGTCCTCGACGATGCTTTTGCGCCGGTCTTCGGCAACGACGGTTTGTCGGTTCTGGTGATGGGCCAGGAAGGCCTCTACCCGATCGCCCCTCGCCTGCTCAAAGAAGACTAGCCCGCAGGTTTCCGCCGGAACGGCATCGAGGCGAGAAATCCGGCAAGGCCCGCAATGAGCACCGCCGCGAGGCCGTAGTACACCGGGTGATTCATCGCTGAGCGGTAGAGCCAAAGCTCGATGCCGCTGCGCTCAAGCCGCACGCGAGACTGGAACGTGCTTAAAAGCTCTCCCTCACGGAAGAGATAGACGCGCGCCGTCATTGGGCCGACTGGAACGTTGGCGGGCAGCGCGATCGAGCTGCGGAACAGGCTCTTGCCGATGAAGATCACGGCGTAGTCGCGCTCGATGAACAGCCCTTCCTTCTCCTTCAGGCGGACAACGGCCTCTTTGTAGTCTTTGAGCTCTCCGGGTTGCGTCTCGATGACGGAGCGCGCTGCGGGCGCAAGCCGCGCGTAATCGAACCCGATGGCATTCCGCTGCAGCAAAGCCGGGTCGGCGATTTCCTCGATCGGCCGTGTGGACGCGATGGCGTAGTAGCTCGGCGCGCTTTCGAACGACACGGAATCCGTGTTCACCCAGAGACCGGCCACGTTCGATTTGCGCCGCACGAGCAGTGGCGTCGGCATGCCTTCGAGAACGGCTATGACGTCGTAGGTTCCCGCTTCCGCGCTCGGCTGCCGGCTGTTCACGACCGAACCGAAGACCACGATTTCTGTGCCCGTGAACGCCGAGGTGACGGCAATGGTTCGCGTCGAAACATCCGCTTCGACGGTCTCGCGGGCAAGGCTCGCTTCGGCCGGAGCAGCGCGCTTGGCAGGAGCCGGCTTTGGGGCCTTGCGGTCCTGCTGCGCCTGTTTGCGGAGCGGCTTGCCCCAGTCGGGAAGCGGCTCCGCCTTTTGCGCATCCTGCGCGGCGGCGCGATGGAAACCGGGCAGCGATGCCGCAGCGAACACGAGTGCAGCCAGAGCCAGCACGGAACACCAACGCTGACGGCTGCGCTCTCTCATGAGGGCGCCCCCAAAGTCGTCGTGATGCTGAAAAGCTCGGGCGGCGTCATGATCAGATCCCATCCGATGCGGCCGGCGACCAAGAGCACGAGCGCGGCGAGCAGGAAGCGGAGGTGCTCGCCCTTGAGCCGCGCGCCTGCTGCGGCGCCGTATTGCGCTCCGATGACGCCGCTGATGATCAGCATGAGCGCGAGCACGATATCGACACTGAAGTTCTCGGCAGACTGCATGACCGTCGTCACGGCAGCAACGAACACGATCTGAAACAGCGACGTGCCGACGACGACATTGGTCGGCACGCGCAGAAGGTAGATCATGGCAGGAACCATGATGAAGCCGCCGCCAGCGCCCATGATGGCGCCAAGGAAACCGACGAATGCTCCGATCATCAGCGGCGGAATGGCGCTGATGTAGAGCTTCGAGCGGTGGAATCGCATCTTGAACGGCAGGTTGTGAATCCAGTTGTGCTGGCCTGACCGCCTGAGGCTGATCGCCCGGCCGCCGCGTGTCGCACGAATGGCGTTGATGCTTTCGATCAGCATCAGCGCGCCGATCACGCCGAGGAATGTCACGTAGGCCAGCGCCACGAACAGATCGAACTGTCCGGCGATGCGCAGAAGCCGGACCATCTTGACGCCGATCACGGATCCGACGATGCCGCCGAGCAGCAGCACGACGCCCATCTTGATGTCGACGTTGTTGCGACGGTATTGAGCGATCGCCCCCGACACCGACGATGCCACGATCTGCGCGGCACCCGTTCCGACCGCAACGGCCGACGGAATGCCGGAAAAGATGAGCAGCGGCGTCATGAGAAACCCGCCGCCGACGCCGAACATGCCCGAAAGAAATCCCACCGCAGCGCCCATGCCGAGGAACAGCAGCACGTTGGCGCTCATCTCGGCGATCGGGAGATAAATGTGCATCGTGGAAGAGTTACGCCGGGACAGGGAGTTCGGTGACACGCCGCCACGCACCGCCGGGTTCCGCATGGGGCGTCACCAGAGAGTGTGGTGCGGCGCGCGGGCGGTGAGGCGCCCGCGCGGGAGCATCGTATTGAACCTTTGCCGAGAGTGCCAGCGCTGCGTTGCAGCAATCTCGGGCGTCAGCAGTTTGACGGTCTCGCGGGTGAGAGGCGGATGAAACTTGCCTCGTCATGCAGGCGTCAGGTGTTCGTGTCGGTTACGCGCTTCTTCCAGTCCTCACCCGCCGTGCGGGCATCGTTGGCGAGGGGCGAGGCCGGACGGGCCCGGAAGTTCGCGACCAAATCCTCTGCGGCCGAAAGGTCCTGCGCGGCAAGCTGCGACTTCATCGTGTCCTTGCGCTCGGTGGCATCCTTATCGCCGCCTTTTGCCGCAAGAGCGTACCACTTGTAGGCGGCAACCGGGTCCGTCTTCCCGGCGAGCCCGTTTTCGAGCAGAACGCCGAGATTGTACTGGCTGTCCGCGAGGCCGTATTCGGCGGCCTTGAGGAACCACGGGGCTGCGGCCGCGAAATTGGGCTCGTCTCCGCTGGCGTTGAGCACGGCCAGGTTATGCATGGCCTTCACGTTGCCCTGCTCGGCTGCACGGCCGTACCAGACCTTGGCGCGCTCGATATCCTTGTCGACGCCGAGGCCGCGCTCGTACAGCGTTCCGAGACGGTATTGCGACTGTGCGAAGCCCTTGGCGGCCGAGCGCTGATACCAATGCAGTGCTGCCGCGTAGTTCTGGCCGGTGCCCTTTCCTTCGGCGAGGCGCGCGGCGACCTCGAATTCGGCCGAAGCGTCGCCGTTCGCAGCTGCAAGCCGGAGCGACATCGGGCCAACGGTTGCGGGCGGCAGATCGAGCGCGCTCGATCCTGCCGTGCCTTCGCTGCCGGGGGCAGGCGTCGGTGTGTAGGTTGCGTCGATGCGCCCGCTTTTTTCGGGCAGCATCGCGTCGGCCGATTGGCCAGCCGCAATCATGCCGAGCTCTCCGGAGAGGCCGGCGAGAACCTGCTGCTCATAGACTTCCGCCACGGCTTGCTCCGGAACCGCCCGGTCGGAACCGGTGACCGTCATGCCGTTCGGGGGCTCCGACGGAATGGCGCTGCCAAGGGTTTCGACCTCCGGCGGATTCAGGATGTCGTCGTTGAGACCGTACGTAGGCAAAGCGCCGTGTCCGAGTTCGGAGCGAGGTCCCGGATTGGGCAAATCGGCCGAATGCTCAGCTGCGCCGGCTCCCTGCTTGTTGGAAGCCTCCGGAGTGGCCTCGCTTGAATGCGAAATCGCAGGTGCCGGCGGCGGACCGGATTTGCGATTGAGCATCAACAGCCCGCCATTGATGGCGATGATCAGCACCAGCACGCCGGCAAGAAGCTTGGTGGACATGCCGAAAATGCGGCCCGAGCCGCTGCTTTCGGGCGAGCGGAACGACTGCACGAGCGAAGCCCGCGTCTGGGAGACGGAGCTGGAATTGCTTGTGCCGGTCTTCTCGGCTGTCATCTCTTCGGCACGGTTCGCGGCGGCCTTGAGCTTCGCGCGCCGTGCGTCGGCAACGAAGTCACGGCGAAGCTTCTCGACGGGCGACTCTGCGTCGTCGGAAACGGCGTATTGCGCCGGCTCCGAAGCCTCCGGAACGCTCTCTTCGAAATAGGCCTCGGTCGACTTGAGCGGCGGCGGGGTCTCGCGCGGCTCCTTGCTGCCAGTAAAATCATAGCGCGTATCGCGGAAGGAATACGGAACCTGGCCGGACGCATCGAGTGTTTCCGGCTCCTCTTCGCGTGCAAGCGGCGCGTACGGGGGCTCGACGAACTCGGAGCGTGCTGCGGGTGCAGCCTGCACCGGAGCGAGCGCGGCGGTGTGCGGGTTCTGCTCGAGCGCATCCATGCGATCGAGGATCGTCACAAGCGCCTGCTGCAGCGTATCAAGCATGCCGAATGCGGTCTGCTCGTTCTGCCGCTGTTCCTGGATCGCCTGTCGCAGAAGATCTTTGAGTTCGTCGTAACGATCCGACTGTTCGTTGACGCGTCCCGAAAGGCCGCTGACGAGGGAGGCGGCCTGCACGTCGGCTTCGCGCCGGTCGCGGATCGATGCCTCAATCAGCGCCCGCAGCTCGTCATGCCGGCTGCCGACCTCGGACTCCTGGGCTCCGCCGCCCGCAATGCGGCTGTGAACTTCTTCGGCGGCGCGTTTTGCAACGGCTTCGATGTCGGCCGAGAAGCGAGTGTCATAGTCGAACAGCTTGGTGATGCGCTCGTCCGAGACCTGCTCGATCACGTTGCGCATGTCGTTCTCGATGCCGTCGATGCGCGAGACATGACGTTCGAGTTCGTCGAGTTTGTCGCCGAGCTCGTTGACATGCTCCTCGATGAGACGCATGCCGTCGAGATCCTCGCGACGCACCACGTCTCTCAGCGCTTCGGCGATCAGCTTCTGGAACGCGTCGAGGCGCTCTTCCAGCAGCGTCACCGTGCTGCCGGACTGCATGCTCGAAAGCGCCTGCGTGATCTTCTGCGTAACGTCGTTGAATCGCTCGCCGATCCAAGCGCGCTGGCTGTAGGCGTCGCCGGTCTCCGCTCCAGCGCCGCGCGCGTCGTCGTCGCGGCTTTCGTAGCTCTTGAGCAGGGCGTCGGCCGAGTCCGTGTCCCACGGTTCGTCACCGGCCTCTTCCAGCATCATGCGTTCGCGGCTGGCCGGAGCGGTAGGACGTTGTACAGCCGCGGGCTGCACGCGGTCTGTCGCGATGGACCTCAGCTTGTCCACGATGTGCGACAGGGTTGCGCTCTGTCCGCGCTGAGTTTCCTCGATCTCGCGCGCGAGCTCGTCCAGCACGTGGCTGGGGCCGGCATATCCGGTGAGGCTGAAGGCGTTTTCACGCGTCGGCTCACCGTTCTGATCGAATCGCAACATGGGGTCCCCAAGGGTGCAGTGCCTGAAGCCCGCTGCCCCGAAAGGGGAGCCGAAACGGCAGAGCCGTCGCGCGCCAGGCGAAGCGTTTTTGAAGGGCCAGACGAGGCACGAACCAGAAACCCGATGCTGTGAGGCTGGCAGCCACCAGTAAATGTTCTGTTAAGTCCTCTAGATATGCGGAAAAACGGCCTGAAATCGCATTCCAAAAGCGGCTTTGGGTGGAGGCTCGGGGCGCGTCAACGCACAAGCGATTCGTTTTGCAGCAGCACCCTGGGACGAACCCGGTCACAATCCCTTGCTATTGTCGGGAAAGTTCATATCTCGAAGCCGCAACTCCGCGTCGACATGGAGGCTCACCAGTGTCCACATTTTCGCGAAACGTTTCTCGGAGCTGGCGCACCCTGGCGCTCACGGGCCTTACGGTGCTCGCCGTCACACCCGCAGGAGCGGCGGGTGAGGAGGCATCCGGACGCTTCACGATGTCTCCGACGGACGGCGGCGTCATCCGCCTCGACCGCCAGACGGGAGCCATGAGCTTCTGCAGCGGCACCGGCAGCGATTGGTCCTGCAAGGACATGCCGGAAACGGAGAGCATCCTTAGGAAGCGCGTCGAGACGCTGGAAGCCGAAAAGCGGGCTCGCGAAGCTGAGCGGGCGCTCCCCTCGCATGCCACGCCGGGATCGGGCGCGGCGGTGCCGCAAGTCGCGCCTCCCGCGGAAGGTGACGTGCCCCCGCCGCCAGGTGACTTGGCGATGCCGACCGAGAAGGATGTCGACAAGCTCTTCGACTACGTCGAGGGCATGGTGAAGAAGTTCAAGGAACGCATCGACCGTCTGGAGCGCGAGGCCAAAAAGGAGCCGGACGTTCCGCTCTGATTTTGGCCTTTACGCCGCAGCCGGACGACCCTCGAGGCCAGCGCCGCTCTTGCGCGGCTTCAGTCGGAACATGTCCGGTCGCGTGAACAGGAAGCCGGCCCGCGTTCCCTTCACCAGCCATGCGAGGAACAGCGCACCCGCGACGCCGGCGAATGTCGAGAAGAGCGCGACGACAGTCGCGGCGTCTCCACCCGTGAGCTTCAAGGCGACGATGCGCGCCGGTCCCATGAACACCGTGAAGGCGAGATACACGGCGATTGAGTTGCGGCCGCAGTAGGCGAACGCGCGTCCCACGCCACTTTCACCGACGAGCACCGCGAACGCGATCACCGCGCCGATGCCGATATACGAGAACAGGAGATCCGGCCCGCGCTCGAGCGCAATGCCATGGAAAACGCCAGCCGCGTTGAAAGCAGCCCAGACAACGAGCCCGGCCGCGAGTGCCACGCTCGGCTGCAGGCGCATTCTCTCGGCGAATGCAAAGACGTAGGGAGCCAGCGCAAAGCCGGAATAGAAGAACACGAAGCGGTCGGTGAACTCGTCGAGGATGAAGATGCCGCTATGCGGCGCGAACACGTGCATCGTCGCAGCACCCGCGAGCACGGCCCATTTCGGCAGCGGCTGAAGAAGCTTCGCCACGACGAAATAGACGGCGAGCAGATAGATGAACCACAGCGTACCGAACGGGGCCACATAGGCTGTGACGTAATCGATCAGAGTCGCGGTGACGCCGTTCTCGGCCACCATGCCGGGCGCCTTGAGCCCGAACTGGATGGTGAGCCAGAGGACGTAGAAATAAACGAAATGCACGACCTTGGTGTCGAGATAGCTGCGCCACGGGCGATCGATGCGGGCGGCAAGGAAGAGGCCTGAAATCAGGAAGAAGTCCGGCATGCGGAAGGGGCGCGCCCACTCGATGAAAGTGTGCAGGCTTGTTTCGGTCCCCGTCGCCTTCTCGACGCCGAGCGTTGCATGCATCATCACGACCAGCACGATGCAAAGGCCCTTCGCGACATCCACCCAGTCGAGCCGGGAGCTGTCGGACGGAAGAGCGCCGGTCGCATTCGAACGTGTCATCTGAAAACCCCGCATTGCGACGGCCGTGCCGGAACGACACACGCCGTGACTTGTCCGGGTCTCGGAGCAAGGTTCGTTCCGTTTACGCCCTGCGAGGTAGCGCTTCGGCTAAAAGAAGAGCCTGTAGCGGACGAAATCGTCGGCTTTGGTGAAGCGATCGTAAACGCTGCGCGCCTTCGCGTTGCCGGCCTGTGTGTGCCAGTAGAGCCGGGACCAGTTGTTGGTCTTGGCGAGGCCCACGAGATCTCGGATCAACGCTTCCCCGATGCCTCGGCCGCGCGCCTCCTCGGCCACGAAAAGATCTTCCAGATAGCAGACGGGCTGCGCGGTCCAGGTCCCCGCGTGCAGCACCGAAAGACTGAATCCCACCGGCTCGCTGCCAGTTTCCGCGACACGGCAGAAAAGGCCGTCCTGCTTGCGGATCAGCCTTTCCCAGGTTTTGGCCGTTACGTCCTCTGGAACCTCAGCGCCATAGAACGTGACATAGCCCTCCCACAGCTTTCGCCAGAACGGCTCGTCGCTCGGAAAAGCGTCACGGATGAACATGTTTCGAAAATCCAAGAAGGGAAGCGGATCGATGTCGGAGGCGACAGTATCCGGGAACGCGACGGCGAGACACTAGCACCGCATCGCTTCAACATCTTGGAGAACTGAACGAATTAGGCAACCGAAAAGAAAACGTGCCGGCCGCTTTCGCGGCCGACACGTCTCAAGACCGAAAGTCGCTCGTTATTAGACGAGGTCGATCTCAGCCGGCATGTACGAGGTAACCTCGAGGCCGACTTCCTGCTCGCGAACGGCAGGCTTCATCCAAGTCTTCATGTTCACTTCCTCCTTGGAAAAACGCGAGACGTGTACGTCTGCGCACGGTGGATAATTAGGGAGTCGCCCGTCCGGGCGCCAATCGGATTTTCAATTGCGCGCTATTAGTCTGGCTGATGCTACTGTGTACCAAAATGCGAAAAAGGCTTATTATTCGCGGTATTTCTCATGAGAAATCCAAAAGCAGCGCTGCTTTTGGGGCGCTTCACGCGACTTGAACTTTTCGTGCGTGCGCCCCCGTGAGGTCTCCGATCGAGCGCCGATACAATGCGATCGGCTCAGCAAATACAGGCACCGGTGCGAGATGGCGGATGCTGTGAGCCGGACGACGAGCGCCGCGTCGATCACAGGCGAGTATGGTCGCAAGAAGGAATTGGAAAGCGTCTGCCGGGCGTTCTAGAAAGCGCGCTTCAGGGTGCGCAAATGGGCGACGCGAAGTTCGCGCTCTGGAGATGACAAAAGCCGAGCGCTCGAAATACGGGCTGCCCTCAGAAAGCACCCCAGAAAACAAAAACGGCGACCGCATTCGCGATCGCCGTTGAATTCGACTGAAAGCCGATCGACTTAGATGAGGTCGATCTCAGCCGGCATGTACGAGGTAACCTCGAGGCCGACTTCCTGCTCGCGAACCGAGGGCTTCATCCAGGTCTTCATGGCAATTCCTCCTTAGGTGTTCCAACAACAGCGGGCCGCCAGCCCAGCTGCTCTGCATCGTATATAGGGCTCGACCCTGATAACGGCAAATCGCAAGTTCGTGATGACAGCATCAGAAAGAATTATGAGTATCAACAGCTCAGCTTATCGCCGTATCAGACGACTGAGTAGTCAATGCGCTGAATTGCAAAAGAAATTTCAATCATGACCAAGCCAGCGCCGTCGCCGGAAGAGCGAGACACACGAGCGAAAGAGCGGCTCGCGGAGCTTTGTCGAGCCAAGCCAGCAGCAAACCCGGCAACGTGAGCAAGACCAAGGGAGCCGCAATCAGAAAGGTCCTGCCCTCCCCAATGCTCTCTCCCAGCGGATCGGTCGAATGCAGCATGAGATGCACGAAAAGCGTGAAAAGGATGATCTCGACGCTCCCGACAACCAGCGTCACGAGCCGCAGAACGCCCCCGCCTTGGGAGGCCCGATCAAGATCAACGTCGCCAGTCATCATGTGAGGTGCCGCAGCCGCTTATGGAACGTTATCGGCGGAACGTGCCCCTTGTGGCCGGGCCAGACAACCCCCCATCGGGGAAGAAACTTACCGCTCAGGGCAGTTCTTTCGGTGCGTTCCTGAACTCGGCCGCCAGCGACGCCTCGAGCTGCTCGAGATCCTTCGGTAGCGGCAGCCCAAACGCCCTGAGCTCGTTGAGCTTCTCCGTCAGCTGCAAATAAAGCTCGTGCCCGTCTTCGGGCTGGTTCTGCATTTGGCTGAGCAAATTTCCGATTTCGGCTTGGACATCCTCGAAGGCCATGACGATCTCCCGACAGTGAGCATTTCCAGCTTCTCAAACGCGCATCACCGGCTCCAAGATCCATCAACGCCCCGAGCCGGTTAACACTCCGCCATGATACGACGATTGTCATAGCCTCGGCACATTCTTGAGGAACGTCTGGGTCATCCACCAGACGGAGTGCCCGAGGGGGCGGGCGCTCAACAGTATGCGTAGGGGAGAACGATGGGGGATCACGCCTTCGGCCGGGGTGCCGGCCAACTCATGCTCGTCTGCACGCTCATTTGCACCGCCTCCGGGCCGATGCTCGCAGGCGGCAAATCGGACGCCAGCGACCCGCCGAAATTCTGGACCGTCACCGGCGTCCCTGCAGGCGATGTTCTCAACATGCGAGACGTGCCTCACGGAGACAGCAAGAAGCTCGTCGGCATTCCGCCGAATGCGCACGGCCTCAAGCATCTCGGTTGCATCAAGCCGGAGCCGAGCCTCGATCGCTGGATGGACATGACGGAAGAAGAGAAGCGAAACGCCAAGCTCGAGTGGTGCCGCGTCGAGTATCGCGGCAAGCAGGGCTGGGTCGCCGCACGCTTTTTGAAGCCCGAGAAGTAGGTCGAGACAACGCCGCTACAACGATCGGCGCACTGCTCACTCACCCAAAAAACCGTGAGCCCGCCGAAAGTTGTGCTATGCTCTCCCCGTGTGCGGGAACGAACGGGGAGATAGCGCGTAACAGTCCGTAGCGCCTGAGGGCAGGCGGTGCGGCATTGGGGGTAGCGTAATGCGTTTCGATCTCGAGGCTCTGCGGCAAACGCTTGCGGCAAAGACTTCACTCAACCTCTCAACTCTTTTCGCGGGCGGCGGTGTCGTGCTCGCGACCCTCGTTTTGGTCTACGGCGTCCTTCATGACGTCGTGGCGGACGACACTGGCGAAGCCGTAACCGTCAGCGCCGAGAGCGGCCCGCTGTTCAAGCCGGTCGCCGCAACGGCAACGCCGCAACCCTCCGAAGCCGCTCGTCCGAAAATCCAGACGGGATCCTTGTCGGATGGCGTGCTTCTGGATGACGACGCGTCCGTCACCCGCGCCGTGCAAACCGGCCTGAAGCGCGCTGGCTGCTATGTCGGCCCGGTCAACGGCAGGTGGTCGGCCTCCACGCGCAGCGCCATGGCCGAATTTACGACGCGCGTGAACGCGCAGCTCCCTGTCGAGAAACCGGATCCTGTGCTTCTGGCCCTGGTGGAAACGCACAGCGATGTCTCGTGCTTGCCGGATGGCGAACGCACGGCGGACGAGGCGCGCCAGGAGAGCAATAAGGATCGTTACGCCAAGGCCGAAAGCGGCACCGCGACGGACGCCCGCACGATGCCTGCCACCGCCGCCATGTCGGATCACCGCGCCGCGGCAGGCCAAGGCCCCCTCGATGCTGTGGACCTTGGCTACTCCTACCGTGACCGCAGCGCGCCGAACCCGATTGCGTCCGTGCAGGCTGCTTCGAACGAGAGCGAGGACGATGACGAAGCAGGTTTAGGTGAGGCGGCGGCTGTGACAGCTGCGGGCGCTGCGGCAGGCGCCGCCGCTCAGGAGGCGACGAAGGAGAAACCGCGCCGCACTTCGTCGCGCAAATACCGCAAGAGCAATTCCTTCGGACGCCAAGTCTCGAAAGGTTTCCGCCAGATCCAGCGCAGCCTCAACAAGCTGTTTTAGTCACGCGTTGATCTGCTGTGACGCGGTCATCCCGGCGTCATGGCGAAGAGCCATGCATCGATGGGTGGTCGCAGGTTTGTTTCCTCTACCGTCATCCCGGCGCAGGTCTACGCCAGTTGTGGCAAGCCACCGGTATCTACCGCCCTCACTGTCATCCTAGGCCTTGTGCCTAGGATCCAAGTTTCCAAACGGGCATCATCCGAAATCTTGTTCGCCAGTTAGGCCGGGCATCAGATCGTGCCAACGCGGGTTCAGTCGTTCCACCAGATTGAGCTTCCACTCACGCGGCCAGCGTTTCAGAGATTTCTCGCGCTGGATCGCAAGATTGATCTCATCGAAAACCTCGAAATAGACGAGCCGCTTCACGCCGTATCTCTTCGTGAAGCCTTCGGCCATACCATCACGATGTTGGATGGCGCGCCGGACGACATCGTTCGTCACGCCGACATAAAGTGTGCCGCGCGGCTTGCTTGCGAGGATGTAGACAAAGTACTGCTTCAAATGTCGGCCCGTGCCTACTGCCCATCCACTTGATGATAGAACAGCGCAAAGACCAACGATCCGTCGCAAGCATGAGACACCTCCATCGCGACAGACTGCTTGCATGAGCGGAGGCGCTTCCATCGCCCCATGTGTCATCCTCGGCTTTATGCCGAGGATCCAAACCTCAACTGCCCGGAACGCATAACGAGCGCGCAACGGTGCCGCCTTCCCAAGTTGCGAGGTTGATCCTAGGCACAAGGCCTAGGATGACAGTTGGAGTTTGCGGCTGCCGCTTGCGGGTAAAGTCGGTTAGTCATCGCAGAGCCCTAAGCCTTGCTTCGCTTGGCCTCGTGCGGTCCTAACTCGCACTCTTCCCAACCTTCCAAACCTCCTCCTGCACGCGGATGTCCGCGAGGATGCGGTCGAGCAATAAACACGTCCGCTTGAAGAGATCCGAGCCGCGCCGGTAGTCGGCGGATGCGTAAAAATCCACGCGGCCCGCACGGAACAATTCCGCGCACTTTGAAACGCCGCCGCCTTCGGGATGCACGGCGATCGCGTGTCCGCCGCTCTTGCGCATCAGCGCCATCGACGGCACGTCGGTATCACCGTCGCCGAAATAGATCATGTTGCGGAACGGGATCGGCCGCAGATCCTCCGCCATGTGCGCGTTGATGCTCTGGCCGAGATCCTCGATGCCCTTGTTGATACGGAACAGATACTGCGTCTTGCCCGTGTCGGTGATGAGCTGTTTCGGAAACGGAAGGTCGTAGGCATCGAACCAGTAGGACGACGCGAACACATTGTGGAAGTGTGGGCGGATCTTCGTGCCCTCGATGATCTCGGTAAGGCCCGACGAAACGAGATAGTGCCGAAGCTGCACGCCGGCGCTCTCCGCGCGGATCTTGATGTATTCGGCAATCGCGCCGAACCATTCCTCGACGCCCGGAAAGAGCTCGACCGAAGCACCCTGCTTCACGAGATCGCTGCGGTCGATGCGCAGGCCCTTCTCGCGCGCCATTTTGTACATGAGGTGCATGTAGGTGATGAGCGGATCGGCGCCCTCCGCGCGCGCAACGCGTCCGCATTCGGCCCAGAACTCGGCCGGATCGACGCCGAGCTGCGGCAGGAATGAATACTCCTGCATCGGGCGCGGCGAGAGCGTGCCGTCGAAGTCATAGACGAGCGCGATGATCTTCTTGTCGAAGACCTCGGCAGGCTTGCCCTTCTTCTTCGATTTCGCGGGCGCGTCCTCGCGTGCGGGCGCTTCGTCCTCGTCTCGCCCCTTGCTCTGTCCCGTCGCGCGCTCGGCCATCACCGGCTCCTGTCCGCCAAAACTGTTGACGGACATTCCGCCGATTCGGGTGGCGTGCTGAAGGCGAGGAGACGCGGCATGCACAACTTGAACGGCCATGAAGGCCCGGATTTTTGCGTCCGGGCCGAAGACGTGTGCGGTTATTCAGGGATGTCGGGTGTGACGAGCAGGGTGAGCTGCGCGAGCGATTCCTGCCAGCCGAGATAGCAGGCTTCCGCTGGGATCGCCGCCGGAATGCCGGACTGCTCGATGGTGATTTCGGTGCCGACCGAGACGGCTTTCAACTTGACCGTCACCGACATCTCGCCTGGCAGGTTCGGATCGTCGAAACGGTCGGTGTAACGAAGGAGCTCGTTGGGCACGAGTTCGAGGTATTCGCCGCCGAACGAATGGCCCTTGTCGGTCGTGAAGTTCTTGAACGACATCCGGTGCGTGCCGCCGACCTTCGGCTCCAGATGGTGGACTTTGCAGGTAAAGCCGTACGGAGGCAGCCATTTGGCCACCGCTTCTGCATCGAGGAAGGCGCGGTAGACCTTCTCGGGCTTGGTCGCCAGCACGCGATGCAGCCGAACGGTGCCATTCTCCTGTTTAGACGCCTCCTGTTGCTTGGACGTCTCCTGCTTCTTGGTCATTTGGGCGTTCCTTCTGTTTGAGACCGTAGCGCGGCTTTGCGGTGATAGTGCCGCCCGCTGCTATCAAGACGTCCGGCCAACGCCTCATCCGACAATCCGATGAAATTTCATCCGAGCGTGTGGCCATGGCTTGTTTTGGGCGCAATTGATCCGTATCAGCACCGCCCGTTAGAGTGCTTCCGGAAAAGTAGGAACCGGTCATGGCGAAGCCATGTGCCTCACTGGCCCGATAAGAAGCGCGACCAACAACTAGAACGAATTGCCGAAGGAGAACCTCATGCGCGCAACCACCAACGAGACGCTGAAAGCAGCCGTCCGCGGTGGTCACGTCGCGGGCATGACGACCTCTATTCTCCTGAGCAAACCCAATGGGCTATTCAATCGCGGACGAGCCGCATAGCGCGAACGTCCGCCTTTTCACTTCCGATAAATCCTGGATCGAGGGCGCGGCCCTCGAACAACTGAACCATACGGCACGCCTTCCGGGCATGGTGCTGGCGGCTGGCTTTCCGGATCTGCATCCCGGCAAAGGCATTGCCGTCGGCGCCGCGTTCGTCTCGCGTGGCGTGTTCTATCCGGCGCTGGCCGGGAACGACATCGGCTGCGGCATGAGTTTCTGGGCGCTCGCACTTCCCGCGCGCAAGCTGAAGCTCGACCGGCTGGAGAAGCGCATCTCCGGGCTCGAGACGCCGTGGGACGGCGATCTTGCGTCGTGGCGTGAGCGCTTCGGCGTCGAAGCCTCGCTCGCGGATGCAGGTCTCGGCACCATCGGCGGCGGCAATCACTTTGCGGAGCTGCAGGTCGTCGATGGCGTGCGCGACGAGCGGGCGTTTGCCGCGCTTGGTCTCGACAAGGCCAACGCCGCGCTACTGATCCATTCCGGAAGTCGCGGCCTGGGTCAGGACATCTTCCGAGAGCTGCTGGAGCGTCACGGCGCCAATCCGCTCGAGGAAGGAGGCGAGGCGGCGGCGCATTATCTCTCACGTCACGATCAAGCCATGCGTTTTGCACGGGCTAACCGCGCGCTGATCGCGCATCGCTTCGCGGGCGAGCTCGGCGCGGAAGCGCGCTGCGTCTCGGACGTGGCGCATAATATGGTTTCGCGCGAGGAGTTAGAGGGCGCGCCGGCTTGGTTCCACCGCAAGGGCGCGGCTTCGACGCGTGAGGCGCTCGATCAGCGCGCTTTGATGATCCCGGGTTCACGCGGCACACCGAGCTATCTCGTGCGGCCGCGTGCGGAGGAAGGCGCGAAAGCCGCGTGGTCGCTCGCCCACGGCGCAGGCCGTCGTTGGCAGCGTGGCTATGTCAAATCGCGTCTTTCGCACAAATACCGCGTCGAGGATCTTGCGCGCACGGAACTCGGCGGACGCGTGATCTGCGAGGATCGCGAGCTCCTCTATGACGAGGCGCCACAAGCCTACAAGGATATCGCCCAGGTCATCGCAGATCTCGAAGCAGCAGCCTTGGTCGAAACCATCGCCGTCTATCGTCCCGTGCTCACCTACAAAGTGCGGAGGACGCGCGATGAGTGAGAAAATCTGGCTGCAGATTTCATCCGGCCGCGGTCCCGTCGAGTGCCAGCTCGCGGTGACGAAGCTTGCCGACGTGATCGCGAAGGACGCACGCAAAGCCGCACTCGCCTGTGATGTGCTCGAAGTCGTGGAAGGGCGGGAGCGCGGCACGGCGCTGTCTGCCCTGCTGTCGCTCGAAGGCGAGGGCGTTCGCGCTTTCGCGGAGAGGACGCGCGGCAGCGTGCTCTGGATCTGTCCGTCGCCCGTGCGATCTGGCCACAAGCGCAAGAACTGGTTCGTCGGCGTTGATGTCCTCGCGCCGCCGGACACGGGCACGATTGCGCTGCGTCTCGTGGATGTCGTGTTCGAAGCCATGCGCGCGTCCGGCCCTGGCGGTCAACACGTCAACAAGACGGAAAGCGCGGTGCGCGCGACGCACAAGCCGACCGGGCTTGTTGCCACCGCGCGTGAGGAGCGCTCTCAGGCGATGAACCGGAAGCTCGCGCTCGCGCGGCTGGCTGGCATGCTGGCGGAGGGTGCGAGCGCTGCGAAAGCCGATGCCGAACGCGATCGCTGGACACAGCATGACGCTCTGGAACGCGGCAGCCCGGTGCGCACCTTCGAAGGCCTGGATTTCAGGGAACGCAAGTAATCAGAGACCTTCCCTCCCCCTCGCGGGGGAGGGAAGCATGCATCAATGCTTGTGGCCGCACCCGCAGCCGCCCTCGGCATGTTCATGGGCGTGCTCGTGTTTGTGATCATGCTCGTGGTCGTGGTCGTGGTCGTGCGAATGCCCGTGCCCGCCGCAGCATCCGCCGTCTCCATGGTGGTGATGACCGTGGTCGTGCCCATGCGCATGATCGTGATCATGGCCGCCACAGCAGCCGCCGTCGTGGTGATGGTGCTCGTTCGGATCGGTCAGCACCGCCGCAAGCCGCCGCTCGAGCGCGATGGACTGTTCGCGAGGCGCCTCACGCGCTTCAATCGTGAGCGCCATCACTTCCGCGCCGATGCGCAGGTCGTCCACCTGTCCCAGATAGTGACGCCTGAGACGCCCCTGGCGGTCGAAAATGAGAATCGTGGGCGTGCCCTGGATCTCATACGTCTCCATGGTCTTTGGCAGGCTGCCTTTGTCGCCGGCCTTGTCGAGGGCTACGGGGAATGACAGTCCGTGTTCGGCAATGAAAGCCTCGAGCGCGGCCTTGGTCTGCGTCTCGGCCTGCTCGAACGGCGAGTTGAGGCCGATGATCACGACTTCGTCGTCGTTGAAGGCTCTCGACAGGCGGACCGCCTGCGGCAGGCCATGCTTGAGGCTGCCGGGGCAATGCTGCTGGAATCCTGCCAGCACGACCACCTTGCCCTTGAGATCCTTGAGCGTCGGCGGCACATCCGTATTGAGCCAGGCTGCGACTTCGAACTCGGGCGGGTTTTCGGGGTCGAACATGTGGGAGTGATCCTTTCCTGGCTCGGCGTGCGAGCACGTTCGCGATTTGGCGGCACACTATCGGGAATCGAACCCCGGTGTCATGCGGCGACTGAGGCCGGTTGTGACCAAAGTCACAGATGACAATCGGCGGTGCCGTAGAGGATTGTATGTCAACGGATCGGGCCGGTCGAAAGCGCGATCCTAAGGAGGAAAGCCCGTGCGGAGAATACCGTTCCTTATCATTGTCTTGCTCGCGATGTCGTCGGCGTCTGGCGCGGCGCGGGCCCAGAGCATGATCGACATGGTGGATTTGTCTTCGCCCGCGTTCACGCAAGCGGAGATGAGCCGGGCCGAGATCGAAGCCGCCCTTGCCAAGCTGCCCCAGGGCGAAAAATTGGATCTCTTTGGCAAGGCGTTGAACAAGTTGGACCTGTCCGGAATGGACCTGCGACGTGTCAACTTGCAGGCCGCCCGGCTGATGGGGGCCAACCTCTCGAACGCAAACCTGGCAGGCGTGAACCTCGATTCCGCCTGGTCCCTCAACTCCGACTGGAGAGGGGCCAACCTCAAGGGCGCGAGCCTCTTCGGCACTCAGCTTGTCGGCGCAAAGCTGGATGGTGCCGATTTTTCCGGGGCTCATGTCGCCGGAGACTTCTCGAAGGCGAGCATGAAGGGGGCCATTTTCGATGGCGCGGACCTGTCGGCCAACGAGAAGAACCAATCCATGGGCCTGATGCGCGGCACGTTCAAGAACACCAACCTGGACGGCGCGTCGTTCAAGGCGGCGAACCTGAAGCGCGTGTTGATCGAATACTCGACGCTGAGCGGAGCTGACCTCACAGGCGCATCCCTTGTCGAAGCAGAGCTTGCAGGCTCGGATTTTACGGGCGCCAACGTGGCGGATGCCGATTTTACGAACGCGGATTTGAATTCGGCGCGCATCGGCGGCCTGAAGAACGCCGACAAGGCAAGAAATTTCGACAGAGCGAAAAATTTGGAAAAAGCGTTCCGAAACTGAGCGACCGCTCGTGCGTATGCTTGGCAGGTGATTTCAAGAATCCAGCATAGAGACCGTGATGACACGCCGTTTCGCATTTCTGATGACCATGCTTGCAAGCATGATTTTGTCGATCGCTGCCGTCCGCGCGAGTGAACCGCAGCCCTTCGTCGCCAGCGCTTTCGTTGCTGCCCAGAAGCAAGGAAAGTCGATAGTCATCCATGTCAGTGCGCCTTGGTGTCCGACATGCAAGGCGCAACACCCGATCATTCATCGATTCACAGCACAACCGGACTTCAAAGACGTGGTGGTGTTTGAAATGGATTTCGACACCGCCGGCGCGAACTTGCGAACGGTCAACGCCCGTAGCCAATCCACCTTGATCGGTTTCAAAGGAGTGAGGGAGACAAGTCGATCCGTGGGCGACACCAGCGTTTCGGGCATCGAGGCACTTTTCAAGTCTACGCTTTGAGCATCACGCAATGGCTTTAGGAACGTCGTTTCTCGCCTTTGTCGCCGGGGTGCTGTCTGTACTGTCCCCTTGTGTGCTGCCGCTTCTCCCGATCGTTTTCGGTTCAGCGGCAGCGGAGCATCGTTGGGCACCGGCGGCTCTCGCAACGGGTGTCGCACTATCGTTCACGATCCTGGGATTGTTCGTCGCGACGATCGGCTTCGCGATTGGGATAGACGCCGCATTCTTCCGCGTGCTCGGAGCGGCACTTCTTATGGCTATCGGCGTGCTTCTGTTGGTTGAGCCGCTTCAGGCACGTCTTGCTGCCGCGGGAGGTCCGTTCGCCAACCACGTCGAGCATGTCTTCCAGAATGTCTCGATACAAGGATGGCGCGGGCAGTTTTTGCTCGGCCTCATGCTGGGGGCTGTGTGGGCACCGTGCGTTGGGCCGACGCTCGGAGCGGCGTCGGTCCTCGCGGCTCAAGGCGAGCAGATCGGACAGGTAGCTCTGACAATGGCGCTGTTTGGATTAGGCGCTGCTGTGCCTTTGCTGGCGCTGGGCATGCTGTCGCGCGAAGTGATGATGCGGTGGCGCAACTGGCTATTGGACACGGGAAGCCGCGGAAAGGCCATCCTGGGAGCACTGCTCATCGTCGCAGCTTTCATGATCCTCACAGGCCTCGACAAGACAGTCGAAGCGGCTCTGGTTTCGGCTTCACCGCAATGGCTCACCGATCTCACAACCCGCTATTAGCGCCGCCCGAAGTAATTTTATCGAACCGGTTTAGGCTTCGGTAACTTTATCACTCGTCGGGTGCAGGAAAATTCCCCCGGTTAACGGAGCGTGGCAAGGATTTCGCTAAAGATACGTCAGTAGTGACACCTAGGCGGCGCAGCAGTCATGTCCTCCGTTCGTGAATTCGATGTTGTAATTGTCGGGGCGGGGCTGGCTGGCTCCATCGCGGCCACCATGCTGGCGCGTGCCGGTCATCGCGTTGCGATCGTCGATCCGCACAAGACCTATCCCGACGACTTCCGTTGCGAGAAATTCGATGATGGCCAGATGGCCTTCCTCGAGCGGGCAGGCCTAGCCGATGTTGTAACCGCTGCATCCACGCACGACCGCTCGGTTTGGGTATCGCACCTCGGGCATCTGGCGGAGAAGCGCACGAGCGATCAGCGCGGCTTCGACTATGGCGCAATGGTCAACCGGCTGCGCGCCGAAATTCCGCCGACGGTGGAGCAGATCCACGCCAAGGTCACTGTGATCGCCAATAGTCCGGATCGCCAGAAAGTCACCCTCTCGACCGCCGAGACCATTGAAACGCGCCTCGCCATCATCGCCAGCGGATTGAACAACGCGCTACGCGAGGGGCTCGGGATCGAGCGCGTCGACCTATGCAAATGTCAGTCGATCACGTTCGGTTTCGACATGGAGCCGGCTTCCGGCGGCAGCTTCCCGTTCCGCGCCCTCACGCACTACTGCGAGCACCCGCGATTTCGTTCCGCCTACATTACGCTGTTTCCAGTCGGCACTCGCCTGCGCGCCAACTTCTTCGTCTACCGCGACTTGAGCGATCCCTGGCTGCGCACGTTCCGCGATGCGCCCGAGGCCAACCTGAAAGAGGTTATGCCGCGCCTCGAGCAGCTCACAGGAGAGTTTCGCATTGTGGGGCCGGTTAAGATGCGCCCCATCGATCTCTATGCAACCGCAGGCTATCTGCAACCCGGGATCGTACTCGTGGGTGATGCATTCGGCACGGCATGTCCAGCCGGAGGAAGTGGTGCGCGCAAGGCCATCGTCGACGTTGAGCGCCTGTGCAACGGCCACGTCTCACGCTGGCTCGCGACGCCTGGCATGGGCGTCGATAAGATCGCGAACTTCTACGAAGACCCGGAAAAGGTGGAGCACGACAGCAAATCGCTGGCGCTAGCTTACTCCGTCAAAGCCATGGCATTGGACGAAAGCCCTCTCTACTGGGCGCGCCGGTGGGGCAGGCTCGCATCGAACCGCCTGCGCTGGGGAATGAACACGACGCTCGCCTCCATGTCTCGCCTCCGTGCCGCGATTTCCGCTTATCCGCCATTTCATCGCGGCAGACCGACGGCGACCTAGGCAACCTCGACTGCGGGCCAGACCTGGAATACGCCTTGGTGGGTCGAGCTCATGGCCTCGACGACCGCCATGTTGTCGAAGCCGGGAAGTCGAGCCTGCATCGCCTCTAGGAGTTCCCGCTCGCCCTGAGCATCCATCGGGATCATGAGCGTTTGCCACCCGTCTTTGTCGGTGAGCACCCAGAACAGATCGACTTCGAATGGGCCGAGGTTCGTGGTCATGACGGTGACGTTGCC
>JAATOF010006566.1:0-11151 GCA_013170925.1 Podosphaera leucotricha
CGCTCCTCCGATGAAGCGACCTGACTTTCTCAGGCCGTTCATAAGATGAGCGGGGGTAAGTAAACCCCGCGATTAAAAGCTTGCAACTTTAGAACCACCCCACCCTCTAGAACAAGTCAAAAATTTACGTAGACATAATCTAATATTCAATGATTAATATTTCACATTTTCGAGTAACGAATTAATCTATACAAAAGGCGGTGGCCGGGATAAACTGACTAAGCAAAATGAACTTCATTTTGCAAGCTATGTTCTCTCAGCCAAATTGCTTAAATTCGTCTGGGCATAGACTCGATTAAATTCTGGCAGCTACTTTTGGCTACCCCTAAAATTCCCCGTATGCTGAACGATCCTCTTATCCAAAGGAAATTTTACGATAATTATTTTGATACGACGATAATAATGTCGCTGAAGTTTAATATTTAGGAAACTACTTTATTCATTGATGATATTATTAAATTCACCTACCTCGACCGAGATCTACGAATAGTGTCAATGTTCGCGAACTTTGAATTCGGACTCGTTTGGACCCTTCTACGTTTCCCTGCCCTACTAGCCTCAACCTGGGTCGGATGTTGTAGTGGTGCATCGTCCGGGCCATTCTCCCAAGTAGATTCCAAGTGCTTCAATTTTTTGTTAAACTGTTACTATGAGGCAGTCCTTCTCATTAAAGAATTCCTAAACCTTCAGAAAAAGTAAATTCCGTGTATTTTGATGAGTCTTACCTTCGCTAAATAATATCAACTGGCCCCAAAGTTCATCCCTTTTTCTTGGGTTGGCAAAAGTACCGGTGATATCTCAAATAAAACTTTCCAACTAGATTTAATACAGGAAAGTCCTTGGAGGGTCGGATGGTGGTGTAGTACACCGTCCGGGCCGTTCTCCAAGGCACATGCCCACATGAGACAGGAGAAAGCTGGTTCGAATCCGGCAAGACCCTTTTCCACATTTCTCGCCTGGTCATGTATGTAACGATGATGAAGGCACGCTGGATAGTCGTGGGTGGCTGAAATGCGTTCCTGCGACCGAAATAAACGGTTGAGGGTTGAAAGGGCCATAAGGCGCCTGACTTCGAGTTATGTCTTCAAATGATATTCGGGCGTGAGTGCCCCTCATATCAAGTTGAGTCATCGCTCCATGTATCGTACCAGCGTCATTCGTATCATAGCCTCAAGGCTGCAAACACAAGAATGATTTTAAAAAAAAAGTCCTTGGAGAGCTTTACCGCGAAGGTTGGGGGAAGTAATCGTATTTTCAACGAGTAAAGTGCTCATGGTCGATTTTTTCATGCTGACAGGCAACCCGATTTATTTCCATTCACTGATGATGTTGTTACATGTAAAAACTGTCTAGCGTGCTTTACTATAACAATTAATGAAGTTCCTCTTGCCTATGATGGTACCAGCATCCCATTCGTCGAATAATCCAAGCTCTTCCTTGTATGCCGCCTTGAGAGAGCCAAAGACCGACATGTTGAGGGGCTGAAGGACGTGGGATGTATACGTTGGCAAGAAAAGTGACAGGACATTATTCTGTACATAAACTCAGTTGTTTCATGACTTCAATAGCCATCCAGGGGAATCCTCTGGCGTAGTGGAGGGTGAAAAGATCTCCTTCAACCATTCAACAGCAGTAGAGTCTGGAGTCCACCTATTTTCTATTGTTGTGGTCTTCCAGGATGTGTAAGAAATCGAGTTTGAGGGAAATCACTGCTGCTGGATATTCTTACCCTTTTATATTTCAAGTGGATGAAATGTACTACCGTACGCGGAGACAGTTGTCCAGGCACACGATCCAGACTGCTTTCTCAGTAAATAGCGGCACTCTGATGATCCAAGGAGCAGGCCGTTTGATCTCTTACCTTCTAGAATGCTAACCTAATCCAAAATTTATTTGTTGGCGTGTTTGACTGCCATGATCTCAAAATCTGTCAGATGATCAAACCATTGCCTGATTATATAGGTTGATACTTCATTGATACGCTGAAAATAAATTTCCCTATATCTCTGGATCTTAATTAATGGATTCCTACTGATGAAATATGAAAGTCGTATTTTTCCGAGCGGTTGTGAGTCGACTTGAACCTGTAGATTCCGCTAAGCCGCGGCCTTGAATTGTTCATAAGTCGGTGGCAGGCCTAGATTAGCCTTAACTCAGATCAACTCGGCCAAATAGCTTTACTAGGTTGGTTAGAGCCTCTGAAGACAGGAAAAAGCTATACCTTTAATACCATTGCGCAATGCTAATAATGGTATGTCTCATTCAAAAAGGGGGGGCAAGCCAAAAGTAGGTGACTAAAGTTACTTCGGTGTTTTCGACCATTCCTCTGTGATGCGCTCCCACAATTCCTCATTCTTTGAGATGTCACCCCAGAGATGCTCTATTAGGTTAAGATGCGGGGACTGGGCGGGCCATTCTAAGCAGACGATATTCACGGACCAAAACTTGCCTAGGATACTCATGTATTGTATTGTTGTGTATCCATCTTTCCTACAATCTGAGCCTAGCACCCGGCCTAGACCATGCCATATATGCCCAAATTATCAAGTTTCACCCTCCAGACTTGACCTACTATCTTGGGGGGTTGCTTGTCTCTCTACTAGGTATAATTGACTTTTGCCGCAAACTCGATTCTTTTTGACAATCAAACCCGACTCTCGGAGTCTCACGGTTTGCGTGGTAACACTAGTATCCTGACGCACTTGTTTCGGCGTCCTGTCCAATCTCCGCATGATTAGGATAGGGTGGCGGGGAGTCTCCCATTTTCGAGGAGGAAGAACGGTCACATCGATATCAGTGTCATGAAGCTGAAATCCCCTCTACCCTATTTACCAGGCCTAGGTTTTTTCTATTCTATAAAAGGTACATGAACTAGAATGATTTTTTAAAACACTGTTTTTATCGATTGTATTGGCGCGTAATTAATTTTATGTCGGTTTTTTCCCTCACTTCTGTTTCTATAAAATGAAGTACATGTACATTCAAAAGATTTCAGATTAATTAAGATGGATGTATTTGCGCTTGATCAAGGCTAATTACAAACTCAAGCTCAAACGCAGCCGAAAGAACCCAAAAACTTTCTTTCCACCAGTTTCTTGTCAATTTACCCCCCTGTATATATCTACCCACGTATCCTCATAATCATATGTCTATGATGTGAATTTCAATCAATCAATAAACTTCTACGAAGTACGTTGAGAAGCAAAAGCAATTTTTAACTTTTCAATCGTAGAGTACTAGAGGGCGTATGGATTGAGAGCCCGGATAGTTAAACATCTAGTAATAATTAGTACTTAAATGAAGGAGTGATAATGAATACATACGGGGGACTCTTTGTCAAATCAGTTTTCATGATTACGGGTAGCCGCATCATTTCTTTAACGTCTTGTATGTACTCCCCATTTTCCTCTCGTAATGTAAAAAATTTCGAATACTTTTCCTTGTCAGTCAAGATAGTTTCACTCAATTCTGTAGTTTGGACTATAGAATCTGATCGGGCACGGTGAAGGGTGCCGGAAACTGCAAGAGAGTTTTTGGTGGGAGATGGTGGTACGCTTTGAGTTGGTCGCTCGACAATCGATACACCAGCAATACTGTCGCCTAAATCTGAAAGGTTATCATCATCCTCAAAAAGTGCTTCCTCAACGCCAGTTGGAATTGTACCAGTCTCCATTTGTCTACGCTGAGCTTCTTCTAGATCTTTTTTCGCACGCTCTGCAATCTCAGCTTGTTTCACCGCGGCAGCAGCAGAGCGTTGAGAAGCACCCGCCTTAGGACGTTCATCCTCTGGAATAAATGTAGACGAGGGAACTCCTTTTTCCCAATAAAGTTCCAAGACTCGATCATTCTTCCGAAACTCAGCTTTCTTAAGGGGTAACTGATCACAATGAACCCTCTTTTCAAATCCATACTCTGGAATTAGAACATCAAAAGCTGATTCATAGACACATAGAACGATGCCCTCACTGACTAATTTCCCGCCAGCTTCGTCACGCTTCTTGTCGAGTATTCGACATGAGTCAAGGTGAATACTCTGCTCTTGAGCGTTCTGGGCTGAATCTTTTTTAGTATTGCAGGACTCAGTAATTTTGACGAGATTTTCGATATCTTCTGTAAACTCAATCTTACCGTCGGAAAGAACAGCTTCAAGTTGCCGATGGACAACTATATCGGCATATCGACGCGAGGGGCAAGTAAAATGAGTGTATAGTGGAAGATTGAGAGCATAATGTGGGTGTAGATGGGGAGAAGTTTTTCCAGCGACGTAATACTTGGCACGGTGCATGGCCTTGACTAGAAGTGTCTCCATGCCCATCCTAATATCAGCATTATCGACTTTGAATAAGCTATTTTGTAAACTTCCACTTGTATTGGTGTCTATTTCGTAACCAATCCTGCTCATACGATCTACGATGGTCTGAAGACGACGGGTATTCGGTTGTCCATGACGACGAAGAAGAGCTTTCTGAGGTAGACCGTTAAAAATTTTGCGAGCGACGAAAGAATTCGTCGTATACATTAGCTCTTCAACAAGCTCATGCGAAGGGGTAGAGATAAAAATGTTCTGTTCCACAAGCGTATTCTCATCATCTAAATGATGAAACAACCTTAACGGAGCAACCTCACCGTCAATATTCAGTCGCTTTTTGCGCCATTTTTGTGTCACAGCCTATTAATGTTAGAAGAATCAAAGTAGCTGTAGATAGAGACTTACATTTAGTATTTGGATTCCTTCAATCTCTATAGTTTGAAGTCTAGTGTCTTGATTGCCGGAAAGAACTAAGTCAATATCTTTATATGTGACTTTACCAGAACTATTGATTATTCCTTTTCCGATCCACGTATCCTCTTCAGATATATCAAAAGTCTCAGCATCCATGTAGAAAATTACACTGATTGTAAGTCGATCTTGACCGGGAATCAGAGAACAAGTTTGGGAAACAATTTTTGGTGGAAGCATTGCACACGATCGGTTGATGAGATACACTGCAGTACCTCGTCTCTTGGCTTCACGATCTACCAATGAATTGGCCTTAATAAAGTGTGCAACATCAGAAATGTGAACACCAACTTCTAGCCTTCCATCGGTTGCCTTTTTTACATGAATCGCATTATCATATTCATTTGCACCATGGAAATCTATCGTGAATATTTTCTCGTCACGGAAATCTCGTCGAGCTGAAATCTCATCCTTATCCTCTGCTTCAAGTGACCAATCTTCAAGGCCGACACTGCGAATAACTGCATCTGAGAACTCATCACTTGCGAAGTTATTATCTCTCAATAAAGCGTCGGTTTCTACTTTTAATTCCCCCATTTTCCCGAGCAACTCAACAAGCGTTCCGAATGGATGAAGGGATGTGATAGGCCACCGCTTGATACATGCAACAAAGATTCGATCGGCGTAGTCTTGATGCTTTTCAACAAAGTCCCGTGGGGCTTGCTCTGTTGGAATTGCAATAAGGGGTACTCGCTTATCAGTTGGTTTAAACCACACAATTTTAGGTTTATCCTGTTGTCGCTGTTCGTGGTGACGCCCGGCGCCTCCATCTCGGGCTTGCCGCTCAGCTTCTTGCTTCTCTTTGGTAGCTTGACTACTAGGCCTCAAAAGACCAAGAGTACCTGAAAACATTTGACCAGGAACTCGTTCAATTACTGCAACGATATGACCAGCATACAAAGGCTTTTGCTCATCAGTAACTTCTTCTTCTTCAACTAGAAGAAGACTCTGTCCTTCAACTTCAACATCGTCGTTCTTTTTCTGTATTGGGCGCTGTTTTAAACTACCTCGCCGTCGGAGGCCGCCTTCACTAGGCCCAGCTTGCTCGTCTCTATTTGTCGAATTGTCGCGATGAGAGCTGCTGGAATTACTGATACTACCAGCTCTAGTGTCTGTGATATCTTTTCTCCTCTTTTTTTCTTCCTTTTCTCGTTTCTGTCCCCAAACTTCATCCACGTCAAGTAATTCGACGGCAACTAAGTCGCCTTCTAATGCACGATTACGATCCTTACTCCCACAAATATAAATATCGGCGTCTAGGAGATCATCATTTGTGGTAACATAAGCATCACTTCGGTTCTTCTTGTTGACGCGGAGTATACCAGAAACGAGCTGACCATCACCAAGAAGGGCTGGTAACGTAGCCTGCGGTAAGTAAGGGGTAAAGAGGGTTTTGCGCTGTTGGTGTTGTTGTGCAGAATGCTGGTTACTACCATGACTTGCATGACTGGACATCTGTGCGGCCTGAAGAGCTTGTAATTGATTCATTTGAAGCTGATTGAGCTTTTGACCAGCGTAGATAGGCTGTTGGACAAGAGCCATCTGTCCTTGAGGCAATTGGACCAGCTGAGGTTGACCTCCAAATTGGAAAGAGTTTAAAGTAGCATTAATAGATTGGCCAATAGATCCCCTAGATCGGTGGCCTGGTTGGAAATTATTGGACTGTTGTTGACCTTGAAAATTATTAACATTATGATGCTCGTGAGCCGGCTGAGACGAAATGGGCTGATTTCTCCAATTACCCTCAAAGTTTCTTGAGGAACTTCGGTTATGTCCAGCATAGCTCCCTCGACGCTGAAATTCACTTCCCTGAATCCCGACATTTGCCTCTTGAGTAGTTGGAAGAGGGAACTGAAAAGCATTATTTCCACGGGCAGCAGGACCACGTCTTAGATCGGCACCAGCAGCCACGCTCTGGCTCCGTCCATGTGAGATCCGACCACCTCGTGTACTGTGAGTAGGGTTGAGAAAATTAGTCTGGGTCGGCCCAATTTGATCATCAAGAGTTTTCATATCTGAGCCAGATACAGAGCCGGAAGCAGGAAACTGAAAGACCGAATTAGTCCGTTTCTGCTGGGCTATTTCAGCTGCCTTTTTAGCCTCCGGGAGAGCAAGAGAGTGACGTCTTTGATGACCACCGCCAGGTGGACCACCTCCACGACCACCTCCACGACCACCTTTACTGGGGTTATTTTCTCTATGTTGGCCGCCGAAATCATGATACCCTGAAGCTGAAATCGAATATCCTGAAGATGGTGCTGGAGGTGGGCCCATGCCCATATTAGGTACAGCTGACTGATTACGACGATGTGCTAATTGCTGGGCAGGAGCAGTCATAGTTGGATTCATCTGAGATTGTTGCATCTGGTTAGGAAATTGAAATGAAGGCTGTTGAGGTACACCTTGCATATGTGGTTGCTGTAAGGAGGTATAACCACCAGCTTGTGCCTGGTGTTGCGCTGGTGGTATCATGTTCATGTTAACATACTGTTGGTGTGTTGCTTGAATCTGCTGTTGTTGCTGCTGAAGAAGATCGATTTGTTGCTGTATGGCAAGTTGTTCCACTTAAAAGACACAGTTTCAGTTTAAGGAAAGATATAACTGATGCTACGCAAAAAGTAACTGAAATAGAAAATGATGACTTACTCCCAGGAGTCGAAAACATGCTCATTAGAGGCGTAAGCTCTGAAGGACTTCTCCGGTGAGCAATGTGAAGAGTTCGACATTTTGGGCCTGTATTTTCACCCGGTGCCTGCTGGCTCTGTTGCTGCTCCATAATGGAGTGTGCACGTCAAGTGCGATTGAAAATGAGGAGAAGTTATTAAGCGATCCAGATGCTTCGAGATGTTTGAATTAATGGGGCAAATGAAAGGATTGAAAAAGTTTTCCAAGGAATGATTCTCGAGGATCCGAGGATGTAAATAGGTAGGAAAGGAGGTTGGTTTGAACAGAGTAAGGTTTTCATCAGGACAACTCGACGTCTCGAACTTGGGCTCGAGCTGTAGCGTGGTCAACTTCTTGGTGGCGCCTTCCATTCATGGCTAGCGTTTACCACCGCCCGGCAGAACATAATTTATGCTTGTAGTACCCAACCCTTCGTGAATTATGGAGAGCTTGGCGGTTACGGATGTCTGACGGAGGTTCCTTTGCTGTCAGTCAAAAAATGAATAGAAACTCTTACGAAAGTGAAAATTCCCTGTCGCCACCATCATCTCCGCTAGTACCCACAGATAATCAAGTACTCTCCATCGTAGATGACTTGAGCACTCGCTTCGACTTCAATAGTCTGGAAGATCTCCATAGTACTCTTCTATCCGCTGCCCAAGCCGAACATGCTAGAGTTCGAGAAAGAGCGCAACGTCTCTTAGAACTTGAACAAATACGATATGAAAGGGATCGTTTGAAAAATGTGGCAGACGTAGCAGAGGAGCGTTTTCGCATTGAAACGGCAAAAGAAGCTGAAGCACGCCGAATTCGTCACACCGAGAACAAGGTCCAAAAGCTATCAAAGTCATCCTCGTCAGTGATTATCCAGCCTAAATCTTCTAAAGTTAAATTGGTGGAATCTATCAAGTCTAAGTCTGTGGGAACCATCAAGCACAAATCAGAGGAAATAGTTAAGCACAAAGCAGCTGAAACTGTTAAGCCAAAACCAGTAGAAGGGAACAAAATTAAGCCTGTGGAACCTAGCAAGCCAAATCTTGTGGAAACTGACAAGCCAAATCCACCGGAAACGTCCAAACTCAGATCTAGGGAAACTCTTCAGCTTAAACCTTCGTCTTCCACCCAGCTCAAACCTAACTCGATCAAGAGTTCTTCGGTCTTAGCTCCTTTAGAATCAGACCCTTATGTATTACCTGCCAAACCTATCTCGCATATACCGACTGAATCATCAGTCACCCATCGACCCACCATAAATCAGTCAAACCAAGCACTTCATACAGTTGTAGAACAACCAGCTTTAAATAAAAATGCATCAAAAATTGCAAGGTCTACCGACTCGAAAACGACTGTACCGTTGAATCAATTCAGCATTCAGAAGTCTAATCCTGAAATACAACATCATGATACAGCGAAATTTTCTAGATATCGAGAGATACACACACAAATGAAGCTTGTCCGACGACAAGTTGAGAGCCAGATCGAACTTGATGGTAAACCTACCAAACTGAGATCTATGTGTAGCGGTGGTCGGCGAGAAATCACAAAAGCGCTTGGCCAACTAGTAGTTGGAGGCAAAAATACTGCAATTGTACGTCTTTCTACTATACTTACATACCATCTTAACTTCTTAGGCGGAGAAAGTTGTTCATCAACTTGTGGAAGCTCTTCAGGATAAGACTCAACTTGTACAACTGTCTCTATTCACCGTTACGAACTATAGAATGCCCTCGGAAACTCCTTTGTCAGCGCATAACGTTGGTATAACAGAAGATCAGGTTTCTCTAGCGTTTATCTACCTCTTGGGATCTCTGTGCAAAGCAATCTGTGCCCAATTGGTCAGCGAAGCAGCACTTAAGCCTCGTGCAGCTTCGCCGATTGGAATGCTGGCAGCTAAGGTGTTCTCAAACCCCCATCTGCTGTGGCGAGGTAATACCCTCATCGACATTTTAATCTCAAAATTTTTTGTCGTATGTCCCGTGTTATTTGGTATTCGTGGCGATGAGTCGACCCAAGAAGGAAGAGCTCAGATAGGGTGGCGGAGGATGAATGGGAGGTTTATTTCAGAACAAGCACATTTTGATCGAATGACAGGCATTGCTGCAGGCTATGCTGCTATCTCTCTCCGAGATTTCAGTCGAACTAGATGGAAAAATCCATTCCCTCCTACTAATTATTGGCTCGCTCTCTCAGCTATTGTAAGCACACCTAGCGATCAAACATCTCCCACTCAATTCGTGGTCTTGAAGGGTTTGATTGAGCATCATTTTCCTCGCTTCATACTTTTCTACGGAGATATGGCCGTTGCCGCCCTGCAAGCTGCATTGGTCGAGTTTCCCAAGCGAGGAGCTGCGGCAAATGCAGCAGTAGGCACGCTCAAGACTTTGGGTATCACGCTACAGAAAGACCATGGCCTTACCTTATTTTAAAAAGGTTATGGAAAAATTTGGGGGTCATGGTTGGAGAAGCGTTTGATAAGCAGGGAATACAGTTTGTGTTACGTGGCGTTATGGGACTCCGAAAATATGAATTTGAGTATGAGCACGGCTCTGAAAGATTGAACTTAAACGTACTAGTCAAATTTGTACCGATAATTATTTTGTTTCTGGAAATCCTTGTATTATAATATAAGCCTACTTGTCAATTTGTCAAACGTTATGTGAAGCAAACATTCGAAGAGAGAATCGGGTAATTAGCCTCAAACTTAAATCCTTGAAACGGGTCATTTAGCGGCTAAACATATACACGTGGGTATCTTCATCAGAAACCCAGATATAATCTGAAGTAACAGGGTATCAACACTTGAAGGGTCAGGTGAAAGAATAACTTTTACATTATAGCCGTCTACTAACTATCGTGAGATTAACCTGAATCTAAATTCTTTTGCTAATTCAGACACCATCAGTAAGAATGGCTCTGGCCTATTCTATGGGCGTGAGTTCTTCACTCGTAATGAAGAAAGTAGAGGTGTCTTTTTGGTTAAAGTTTTTCCGGATGAAATAGCTCATAAATATCTCAGATATGTGTCAAGTAATTCATGAAACAGATTTATTTATCTGTTCTCAGTTGGCATTTTTGAAACTGAGCTTACTAAACCTTGAGGGACCCTGCAGATGTCAAGTTTCATGGTATTTACGTGACAAGTTAGCAATCAATAGAAAGCTGTCCAGAGCCGGAAGAGTCCTAATAATCGCGGGGCTTACTAGTCCCACTCCTCCGATAAAGTAGGCGATGATATCCTCTCAATCACGGGTCTGGTAGTAGTGACAGTATGACCTGAATTTCTCAGGCCGCTGATGTCATGAGCGGGGCACAGCTTAATTCATTCCCCAACTTTTTGCATGTACATGTATTACTATTAGAGATACACAACATAATCCAATTCTTCGAAATTCTGCTATTTCTATATTCAGATGTCAAAAATAGAATCAGTAATTTTATCATGAATTTTCCTTGTGTGGGAGCTACGTTGTAAAGGAAAAAATTGAGTAATATTTTCTGAAATTCTAATGCATGAAAACCTTACTTCATGCTCAAAAAGTTAATGATTTTTAGTTTACTATATCACTACGATAAAATTTGTCGCCTTGCAATAGCAGGGTATAATCTCGCTTCAGGGACCATACAAGGATCCAATTTATGCACTATCACACTAATGGAATTCTACCCCAGCTAATCTGAAACTTGCAGTTATGTCTGCCTAGATTATC
>JAATOF010006568.1:0-24631 GCA_013170925.1 Podosphaera leucotricha
GCGGAAGACGGAGAGTGCTTTTTGCAATAAGTACACTCCTTGGTTTTGCTTGTAGGGGGTTTGGAGTCTTTAAATACGGGGACGACATTATCTTGCGTACTTGTTAGGTACGCAGAGTTCTTGTTAGAAGCATTGAAGTCGACATCAATAATGTGCAGTCTAACCTGAGCAAAAGACATATCATCTCTTGTGATCAGATTATTAACAATATTTTTATGATGCCAACTCAGTATGCCCAAGAGAAAGTCCCTTTTTGCCTTGTCTCTAGAGAAACATTTGGCTAGCTCCGACCTGTGATCATCGGTGGAATCACCGGCAGGCTTGCATAGTATTAACCATTCAGACTGAAAAGTCTGAAACAAAGAGGAAGGTGAAGAGTTGTGAGGGAGATCCATCACCCTACCAAGTTGATCAACCAGAGCAAAGGAAGAACCACATTTATACTCCGTTTTTAAATACAACCACATAGCGTGGGGATCTTTCAGATCGATAATCTGGCGCAATACGTTTGCGCTGACAACTTGGATGTATATGCCGACGGCGTGGTGGTATAATGACTCGTAGGCTTCGGTTTCTTCAGGAGTGCTATCGGATTGAGGTTTCCGACCCTGGACGACAAGCTCGTAGGGCTTGTGGCTTCTCCAGATGGCTTCCATGGTGGATACCCAAACATCGTAGTGTTCCGGACCAGTGAGTGTGGTAACGTTGGGGTAGGTGGTTGCTCGAGAGGTAGAGTCGTTGTTACGGGACAAAAAGAAGTTTGATTGTTCATTAGACATGTTTACTGTTAAAATATAAAAGTGAGCATGTATGTATAGATAACTTTTGGGGAGTGATAAACAAAATTCTTTCAATCGTTGAGCACCGGGCTCATAACCTGTCAAAATATAAATCAGTCACCCGAGTGAACAGGGATATAGTACAACGATGAGATGTTATCTCAGAAGAATTATCACGATAATGTAAGATATAGTTGAAGACAAATGTAAAACTTTAAATTCTATTCTTGAATCAGGTACGTCTCAGAGGTATTTATCCTTTGAGTTCCCTAGCTTCGTTATTACTTAAGCATGTACGTCTCAACTATGTTGAGTTCCCTAACTTGTGATCTAGTTAGTTACTATCTAATAATACTATTGTTGAGATCTTGATCGGCATAAGTATCTTCGATTACTGGTAAGAATCTTAATTGACTTATGTTATGCCAGCGACCTATTAAGTGGTTGTATGAAGATTATCTAGAACTTTATCGTTGATCGACAAACTACTAGTCAGCGACCAATTCCTATTGGTTACTGATAACTAACTATGTCGTTTCCCATGACACATTTCAACAATTTCAACGTAAATTCTGTCGTTTATTGATCTGGTAATTACTGCCATAAATATCACACGAGAACATATATTATAATAAATTCTTGACCTATGTCTAAAAGTTGTGTAGAAAATATGTTACTGCACAAAAATCCAACAACCACACGGTCTGATATACGTGAACTACCCTATTCAGACGTTTGGGTAAAAGCTTCGATTATGGCTTGTTGCGTGACACCAAGAAGCAATATCAGAAAGTGAACGAATTTTTAAGACTATCGATACCCAGGATGTGCAGAGAGGCATGCCAAACTTGTTCGTCTTGTACGTGCAATCCGTGAGAAGGACGAAAAAGTAATTGAGGTGGACGGAAGTGTCCCGACTATTCTCAAAAAAAATTACTCGCGTTTGCATGTAGCTCGGACAAGTAGTTGAAAAAGTTTTTCGGGAGGTGAGTGTCAGTGCCGAATCAAACGAGAGGTCCGGACGTTGATGTTGTAGTTATCTCGGTGAATGACCTCAGTTCCTGTTCTTCAAATTTGCCACCGTCCTGGGCGAGCCAGCGTCATATCCTCCAAATTGAGACGGCGATGCTCTGTAAAGATAATGGATTGGAAGGCTTGTGATGGTGAGAAATACTCTCTAGATTGATATTCCTCATCAGCCTGCCAAAATCAAATTTCCCATCGACCATCTAGCATCAGTCTCTCTAACTGTTCAACATAAGGTTAGTTTCTCTTTTGAGTCAGTCGCTGTTTTTTTCGACGTGGCTCATTAATCATACGACGGTAATAGCCACCCTTCTTGCAGTTCATAGCCTTCAGTGTCTGAATTTATCTCTTCGCAGAGCAGAAATTTCAACTTTTTACTAGGATTGTAGGCAGGGGGACGATTTCATCATTCTGAACTTTTCACCATATAAAATTTAGAGTTTTAGCATGGGTATTTCGCTAACGATTCCAAAATAGGTTAGATAAAAGCGTATATACCCTATAAAACACTCTTTTAATTGACAGGGAGCCGAATTTTATCGTATTGATATAGTAACCTTTGGCTAAAGTTGAATTACATAATTGTACATGCACACAAAGTTATGATGATCGCGCGAGACTGGTGTTGCAGCTACAGCTGTAGACAGGCGGGATGCTGCTCCGCAGAAGATCAGACAAAGGTAGAGAGCCCAGAGAGAGCTTAAAAGTTTTACAAAAGCTTCTAGAAGAAACGATAACTCAGCTCCAGCAAATTGGAATGCCGTTGCAGAGCCAAAGCCAGAATATAAATGTACATTTATATGCATGTTTGTGAGGCCGATAGCCCATGGGACTAATTATGAAGTCAAGGACGAGATGTACGACAATGCAAAATCCCGAAATCTCAAGGCGAAAGGGCATGTACATGTAGAATAGATTTTAGGCAATCATGAAATCTGGTGGAGGGTCAATAAAGTATCAGTCTCTGAATCTTTTCTGTCATTTTGATAGTATTTTGTAGTCAGTGACTTATCTGGATATAAACCATCGAGTAAAAAACCAGGCTAATTCGAGCAAGATCGCCAACTGACAGAATAAATTATCGGTACATTGAAAACGCCATGTAAATTTCCCCATCAAACTTAATTACAGTGTATGTCATAACAAAAGAGTTGGTCAGCAAAGTACATGTAGTCGGACATCTCTTATCATTCTTTAGCTTTCTTCCAAATCATCCTAGTGACAAGATAGATCGGTTAACAGGAGTAGAAGTAAGTTTACATCGGCCTAAATGTCAAAGAACCATCTACATCTACTACATCTACATGACTTAAAACTCTCCAACGTAAAGCCTTAGATTACCCGTCAACGCCAAGGCTTGTGTTTTAGTTCCCCGGGAAGCGGCAGAATGGGTTCCGATTCACATTAAAATTTGGTTCCATTGACATTTCCAGGGGAGGATCGGATAAGTTAGTGATCCGTGACTTATGGGCCCGATGATCTATCGTGTGTCTAAGTTTGCTCGTGGCAATGCGGGGTAGGGAAAAAGGGGGCGACATCCACGTTCCTCGACGTGAAGGCGTGCGACGGGCGCCAGCAGTGAGCAAGTCTGTGAGGAGCGCGTCTCGTTACGCGTGACATGCAGGTACCTCAGCGATTAATGCATCGGATCTCCGCCTTGATGTGAAATGAAGGGGTCGTTGGCAAGGAGATTGTGGGTTCCCGTGGCACTCTCCCGTCGTCGAGTCAGGTACCCCGCGTGTCCGAAGTGCTTAGAGCATGACATGCACAAGAAGTAAGCAAACTGCTGGCGATAGTCGAGAAAAATTGTGATGCAGAAGCGACCTCATTGAAACGCGGTGGGACTTTTGCGGAGAAAGCGGTGTAACAAGTGGATACTCTAAATGCGCAGATCTCTCAAGGCTCCGAAAATCGTGAGATTGAAGTTCAGTCCCGTTACTAGATGACATGGCTATCGATACTGACACTGAGTGGATCTTTCCTACACCGCTAATGTTTACACCCCTACGCTTGAAGTACAAAAGTTATGGCTAAGACTTACAGACAGCAGTGCTGGCAGCCCCACAAGCTTTGCCAACAGTCCTGGGATCAGGATTGATAATTGCTACTCAGGTGGAGCTCAGAAGAGAGAGGTCTATATTACGACAACGTCCTGACTTGACACTTCGACTCATTATTTTTCATCCTATCCTTCTGTAGCAACAGAATTATTACACAACACACCTTTCTCACTACTTTTGTGCACTTCAGATATCACTCCAATTCTAAACATGGCTACCGCTATTCTCTCGACTCATAATGAATCCCATGAAATCATGGCACCTTCACCTTTCTCACCAAGTACTGTTAGACACGGCCGAGGCCGACACGGTGGAAGCGTGTCAAAGAGCAAAGGTAGAGGGCGAGGTTATAGTATAATTAGTGAGCGAGAGATGCTCATCTCAAAAGCGTTGTCCCGCGTCTTGAGACGCAGCGAGGAAGAGGAGCATCAAGACAATGAAGAGAAGCTTGAGTCCGATGGTGATGGCTGGTTTAACTGTGACGATGTTGTAAGAAACCTCTGCTCTCACGGTCCCGGGACCCCCACTGAATATATTTGTAGCTATCCCATTCACACCTTGCACCTCTCCAACCAACTTTTGATGAACTTGAGGCTCTAGCCATACCTCCTAAAACCAAGTTTGCACTCAAGCTTAAGCCTTCTGCTCAAGGCCTGGGTGAATCCAATATCACAAACTACCTTATCCGCAGCATCATGACGAATCCCGCTGCAGCCCCAAATAAAGTGGTACCAGCACCACTTACACCACTGACCGTCGAGTCAAGTGATTTACCAGAATTAATTGTCTATGAAACCTCTTATGCAAACTACCCACTCATCATCGCCTCAGGCGGCCTCAAACGGGCTGGTGGCCAGGCCCATTTCTCATTCAAGCCTATCTCGCTGGTACAAGCGACCGAACTACCTCCAATCACAGCAGACGTATCTATCTATATTGACTTGCGATCTGTCTTAGAAAATGACCCCACAGTTTCTTGGTTTCGCAGTGAAGTAGGAACAATCTTGACTGGAGGTGATACCGACGGAAGGATACCCAAGACCTTTTGGAAAAAAGTCGTTGCACGGCGGACTGATATTGGGGTCCTATTTGAAGATGGAGAGATTAAAAAAGAGGTTCCAGTTGGTCTAAGAGGTAAAGGTGTTAAACCCAAAAAGGGAGGAAAGGGGCAAGGGTTCTTCGGAAATGCGATCTTGCGATGATGAGTGGTCGGCTAGTGATCGAAAGAGTAAATAAAGGTTTGTAGTCCAATAAAGATAAACAGTAATTCCTTGGGGACATGTCTATGCCTAAATTAATAAACCGACAGAATGACTACTTTTTCCACTTGCATCATATTGTACCACACTTTGCTGAATTAGCTCATAATTCATCCTCATCTGTCTCGTCAAAATTTTCATCTTCTGCATCGTCTAGTATCTGGTTTATAATATTTTCCTCTTTATCTTCTTTCTCCACTAACATCTCACTTTCTGAACCGTCTGGTCTACCAATTATTGCTTCTTCCCTTCTAAACCCTCTCCCAGCCAGAAGCTCTTTTCGCCTGTGGTAAAATCGCTCCAAAAATTCAGTCCTCTGATTCTGAGTCCAGTTCTCAACAGCCAAACCGAATTCCTGCGCACTTGTATAGCCAAACTCCCTAGCCATACTACAAAACTGCCTAAGCATCACCTCCTGGGGAGGCTTAAATACATAGCCCTTATTCCCTGGGCTTGCTTGAGACTCGGAAAACGGCACAATCTCACGATAATGCGCGTCATTGCCGGTCTCCTGAGCACGGCGGCTCAGTTCAGCTTCGATGCGTGAAGAGCCCACGACTTCCGAGTTTTCAGACGTGTACGCGACGCCTGCTGAGGCGAGAATAGCCTGAATCGCATCGGTCTGAGGTTTGCTTCTTTGGTGATGGTCGGGGCTTTCTTCTTCGTCCGCAAGGAGTGCTGCAAGGCATGACATTGTGCCATCGTCATCCGCGTCGGGATCCATTCTCATAGGATTCTCTGGATCTGTCCCCGCCTCGTCGATGTGAACATCTAGAATATCGACTCCACGCTTAGCCTCGGCAATATTTGTTTGGTTCACAATACCTCGCAGTATGATATTATCGGCATGAAACTTGAGGAGGTTATGTAATCCGAAGATTTCACCCTTTCGACCCTTGTCGTTTTGCACACCTTTGAAGTAGCGTCTCTCAGTTGATGCATTGTACCCTATGTTTGCTTGCTGCTGCTTATAAATCTGACGGGCGTAAATAATCTCTTCGATAGTGCCTGCGGAAACCAGACGATAAACTTCGACATCGCGCGTTTGACCAATCCTGTAGGCTCGATCCTGAGCTTGGAGATCGTAGCTAGGATTCCAGCTCGGGTCAAAGATGACAACTTTATTCGCACTAGTAATATTAAGACCAACTCCCCCAGCTCGTGTCGAAATCAGGAATACGAATTCATTGGGACTTGAATTAAAATCATTTACGGTCTTTTGACGATCTTCATAAGCCATGGAGCCCGTTAAAAAGCAAAAATTGTAGCTTGTGTTACGAAAAAGATTTTCTAACATTCTCAAAAGTTTGACGCTGTTCGAGAAAATGAGGACTTTGTCTCCATTCTCATGCCAATGTTTTAGAAGCTCTTTCAAAATTTTCCACTGTATGATTTAGTCAATTTCTCAACTAAAAGCTTTGGAATACACACTTTGCCACAAAATTCTGTATTTGCCTGATGACGGTGTGAGTCTCGACTGGCATATAGAGTGCTCCAATCATTTGGTGCAAGTAGCTGAAGGAATTTTAGAGCTCGTTTCTGTTGTTCACTAGAATCTTCTGAGCTTGGTATGGTCAAGGCCAAATGGTTTGAGAGTTTCCGTAGAGTCACGATAATAGGGAAAACCAAAACCTAAAATATTTTCAGGATAATACCTGTGAGTAAGCATTGAAACCATACCTGCCACTTTAAACCGGTTTCCGGCACAAATTCATCACAGCACCAGCCAGCTTTTTTCCCTGAATTACAGTTACAGAGCTCCGAAGATTTTATAATCGTTTTCACAATGATATTCTCAAGAAATTTCTCGTACGCCGTTCTTTGAGTTTTGGTAAGAGGGCAGAAAACTATGCGATCAATTTTTTTCGGAAGTTGATCGGCTATTAGACTTTTCACTCTTCGAAGGAAGAATCGTGGTAAAAAGTTGTGCACAAGCTTTTCTGCCGTACTCCTAGCCAGTTTCAGTTGATGATAAGTCGCATCGTGACTTAAGTTGGTCAATTCTGGAGAAGATTCAGTTTTTTAGAAGAACTTACGACTGTCCAACTCTCAGTGGTCCACTGATACTTTTTATCCATGTAGAAATTGAACCAATCTTGCCGGGATTTGCCCAATTCAGTAATGTCCATAGCTCTTCGTATTTATTTTGAATTGCTGTTCCAGTGAGACCTATCCTACACAGAGAATTGACCTCATTCATGGCTTTTGTTATTTCTGAGGTTCTTTCTTTGAACAGGTGACACTCGTCTGCTATCACACAATCCCAATCTATTATATTGAGTTCACTCTTGCTTAGTTTATAAGTAGTATATGTAGTAATGACGACTTCGAGACGGCCAGATAATGCGGCTTGATGCACGGCAGGCTTTGAGCTTCCATGGAAAATATCAACATGCCACCATCCCCATCGAGTAAACTCTTGCTTCCAATTTTCCATTAGAGATCCAGGACATATGACCATAGTTCGTGGATACCACAAATTACTGGGATTCCTTCTCATCTTTCGCATACGCTTGCTATCACGTTGATCGCCTGTCTTCCCATATGCGGCTGTGAGAAACGCAATGACTTGCACAGTTTTTCCCTAGTATATCCCAATAAGTCAGAAGTCAAGCTGTGTTAAAGCTTTTACGGTATAGATGAGAAAATCTATCTTTTCTATAAGAAACATTCTCACCAGTCCCATGTCATCCCCCAAGATGCCACCTTTCTGGTACACAAATAGTTCGTGAAGGAATTCGACGCCTTGAATTTGATAATCTCGTAGGTACTGAGCAATACTAGCTGGTATTATTCCTGTAGACTTGGGTAGTTCGATGTCCTCATGACACCTTGATGTGTCCATCGTTAGAGGAAATTGAGGGCGTTCTTCAAATTTATCCAAGTTTTCGTCATCCGAGAATTCAATTTCAGAATAGCATGGGGGGATTCTAAGGCCACCATTTTCCTGAGTCTGACATTTGAGGTCAAATTTATTTCTGCGATCCCGGAAATAGTCAGGTATTTCCTTCTCGTCTGTTAAGTTATCTCCAGTAACTTTCTGATTTCTTTTTCTATTCTTTTGATTTTTTCGAGCTTCTGATTTCTTTTTCTTGTGGATGATTGAAGTCTCGTCCCGGTTCTTTTTCCCAGCATGCTTCTTCGGCTTTTTCGACGCAAATTTCTCATAAATATCTTCATCAGACGACCACTTCACTCTTTTCCCCGCACTTCGCTCTACATTTTCAATCGCTGAATCTCTGTTGTTGCCAGTAGGAAATTTGGAAATATCACTCTCTATCTCAAGGTCAACAATCTCTTCAGCGAACTTAGTTAGGACGTTGATATGAATCATAAACAGAACGAACCATCAGTTTGTATTTGAGCTGAGTAAACATCTGTAGTAGATTTCCCCCATTTTTTCGCATCAACCTTCGTTTTATCATCACTAATAAAAACAGACATGAGGATAGCATTCAACGACGCGTACATAAGAGGATTTTTACAGAGGTATGTATTCCTTTACTAAGATCACGTGATTATTGGAGCCTCACTGTAGATATTTGTCGTTGGTTACCAATGCTAAAACATTTAACAGTCTGAAATCAATCGACTCCGAAGTTTACTAATACTCTCGCTATTTTATCTGCCGAGATTATGGCGCTCCCTTCTGATCCACCAGATGCTGGGAGTCGCGGCATGAAGCTGAAATCAACGTCAAGTAGGGAGGGGCTGTATCAGCAGCTCAGTAGTCCGCCAGATACCTAAATCGGATGAAGCCAATCGTAAGGCCAAGGTAATCGAGCGAGCACTCAGTGTGGCGCAGTTCTCTCCCGAAGTGAACGAAACATTTTATGAATAGATTGATGAATTACTAGAGGACTTATGAAAGGACACCACGGACAGTGTATTTGACGATGATACAAAAGTGGATGGTCTGCCGTCATCGGGTGTAAACTAGGCCGCACCTAAAACTTTTCACAGCTCTGCGTCCCTTGTGGATGCTATCAAGGGGTTGCTAAAACTAACAAATGATTAATTGCAAGATCAGGAAACTTCTTGAGCTCCTAGCGGGTGGCGCGATTCCTGCCACGCGTGGTGAACGCGTTTACGCATCCTCGCCAACCCAAAATAAGCCTCAGGCTACAAGCCATAGATCGAATCCTTGGGCAGAAAACGCCGCCTGCCCACCTCTTGGCCAGGAAGAACTCTCTCTGATGAAATCTATAATCAGAGCTTCGAGTCATGATTCGTCTGGGTCCTGAATACGAAGCTAGAAAGGTAGACTCCTACGTGTTGAAAATATAGGGTGAATTGTGTAAATTGGTGAGTGGAATCAGTGTCGAGGGTTAGACCGATATTGTAAGATGTAAAGTAACATATTGAAATGTCTGGATATTTGTTAAACACAGTAAGAAAAGTCTTCAGTTGTTTCTATGTTTTACCAACCAATATCTATATATTTTGGTGATAAATGCTCACATAATTTCTGCTTCTTTGATAAAACTCAGCTATCATAGATGCATGAAATAAGCATGATAAAAATAACATTATCTGTAACATCGCTGATAGTATGAAACAACAGCAATATTTACAGCAGTATTGGCTAATGAAAGTGAAACAATGCAAATAAAAACTACATTAACGTGTAGAATATTTGCAACAATAACAGATAAAAAGGCAGCACATGTATAAGGATATGACAAATGAAACCTAAAATAGCATTCTATCGCAGGACGTCGCAGATCCTCAGACTCATAATAATATCATGACTAAGAATCTTAACGGCTCAGAAATGCCGGATTCCAACACTACGAACTTCGCAAGGATATACAGAAACTTGTACCCGACAGCCGTTAGTTTCTGACGTATGGACGGTCCCCTCAGGAATTGCTATCTTCGCACCAACTCTAGCGAAAGCTGCAGCTATCCTACATTCTAAAAGTGAAACCCGTTTTGGGAACGCTGTTGTAGAACGATATTTGTGATCGGTCCTATCAGAAAGCAAGTAAGATGCTTTGATGGCCGCTCTGATAATCTTTGTGATCCTCTCGAGGGCCTCCTACAATAAGAATTTGCGTCAGTCTGTGAAGTAGCTCTCATCACATATATGAATTGGATCATACGCCCCCGTCAGAGTGTCACGTTATTTGGGTACATTCGAATCTGTGTCTCCGAGTCTCTAAGGCCAGCAGATTTCCTTCAAGGCCCCGCATCTTCGGTGAGGCAGTATCGATACAGAGGATCCGCAAGCGACAGGATCATGAAACATCTACAAAATGCTACGGCTTCCATGTCTCCAGGATATGTGCCAGGACGAATGAATGTAGAAGCCGCGGTGTTGAAGCACATGGAGGCCCTTGCGATAAATCTTCCAAGTGTTTAAACTGCAGAAGCCCTCACCCCTCCACTGATATTTCCTACCTCGCCCGTCCTCGACGGAGGAGTGAGGTTCTGGGCAACTCCATAGGTATGCAACTTAGGCAAATTCTCGTCGCAGGTGGAAGATAATTTTTTAAGATGCTCAAGCTAAAACCCGCTACAACTGCCTTTAGAATAAGGCTTACACCATGCGAAAGTATTTACTGGAAATTCTGCATTATTTTACTTAGAAACAACAGCTTGGAATGACATAATATTCGGCGTAGAAGTAAATTAGTATCTCATTACTTACTGTACTTAATTTGAAAGTTTTAGGTATGCTGGAAAAAGTTGCGAAAAGAAGATGACTAATCGATCGCTTATTTTCTTTGCAAGCAGATTTATATTTAAAAAACTTGTTTCTGCTTCATCGGACATATAATTTAAACACGTCCAACCCTGTGAGTACTAACTTTGAATAGTGAGAGAAGATCTTGACTTTGATCGAGAGTTTCTAGTAGCGACATGCCAAAATTGAGCGAGGCCGTGCGTGCGAGAGTGGATTGTTGAGCTCCATAAAGGAAAATCATGCCGGGCCGTCGGGAGAGTGCTCAAATACTCTAAATACATCATTGATAACATTTGTAAGACGATTCCTGAAGTTAGTCGAGGTGAAAAAGAGGGACGCCCATGGAAACTCAGTCCTCGATGCCGGCGCCATATTGTACATTAGATGACCCACTGGACTCGGAAAACTCCCAAACAAGTGGCAGCAGCTTTGGAGGAGTCTATGGATGTACAAATTACTGCTCAAACTCTAAGAAATATTTTGATAGAGGTGTGACTCAAGTCTCGAAAGAAAGTCAAAAAACAAGCCTTAGGTTTGTGACACAAAAATAGCCGTCTCAAATTCGCACACAAGTATAAGGAATGGACCGTTGAGTACTGGAAGAAGGTGATTTGGTCTAATGAGACCAAAATTATCAGGATTGGTAGTGATGGGATCCACTACACATGGCGGAAAGATAGCTCCGTCCTGGAAGAGCGGGACACGATTAGTACGGTCAAGTTCGGAGGGCTAATGTAGTAATTTAGGCTTGTATCAGCTGGGCTGGAACATGAGCTATGATTCAGGTAGAGGGGAGAATGGATACCAAGCAGTATATTAGAATATTGGATACAAATTTGATCCGTAGTATAGATGCGACATGTCTTTTGGGAGATATGCCCCTGTTGAACAGTTAATCTTTTAACAGGATAATGCCCAAAACATATCGCCCGGGCAACAAAAAAATTATAGATTCGAAGGGGGTTAATTGGTTAGATTGACCTGCACAATTTTCAGATTTGAACCCTGCAGAATATCTCTGGGGTGAGCTGAAAAGGAGGTTAGGGCAATACCCAGGAAATTCGAAAGGAGTTGGGGAACTATGGGAACGAGTTTGGCGAGAATGGTCCCATTTACTAGTATCTTCTTGTAGGTCCATGATTGAGTCAGTGCCGAGAGGGATTAGGGCACCATTGGCCGCTAGGGGTAGTAACACGAGGTACTAAAATGACCGATCGATTAGTCTTCGTCATCGTCTTAGTATCGCAACTTTTTTTCCAGCAGACCTAAATCTTTCAAACTAAGTACAATGAGCAATGAGATATTATATTACATCTACACAAAATCTTATGTCATTCCAAGCTGTTATTGCGCTGTCAGCTTCTAAGTAAACTATTGCAGTCAATATTTTTGCATAGTGTAATTATTTGGCGCTGTTGACGTCAATGTACAATACTGCAATACTTTATGACAGCACCATGTTGAAATTGATAGATATCCAATTTCAAATTTACCTGAGATGTCTACATTCTATTTAATTTTCTCCCATAACGTCGCTTTAGTACATTTCATGTTCTCACTGAGGTCGTCGCCTTTTTTTTTAAACTTTCCTTACAAGACGTTGTTTTAATTACTATATCGCGTTAAAAGTGTTTACCGCCTTTGACAGAAATTACAAGTGGATATAGCCTCGGAATATCAAATGGATGCTATTGGAACATCATTGCTGTGCGAAAAAAAATAGCAACTTTCTTCAGCGTAACTAAAAAAAAAATATAATAACTGAAAAAAGAAATAATTGGGTATGGTGCATGTATCATCTGATCCGCTCCCATGAAAACGCCGTTAAGTGATGCAATAGCATATAATCTCCAAGCGGCTCCTTTCCAAGCCAGAAATTTTCGTAGCCGTCTAATCATAAAGCGAAAAATGAACTCCAGTTGATCGTACAAATTTCTTAGTTTATCAGTGGAGAAAAGTACACTTCGGTCCTTTAGCACATTTTCCGTCTGCCCAAAATCTACAGGGTTTTTTTCTGCCTTTATATTCTCCATTTTCATCAAATAGAGAGTCGTAATTTGGCTTTGAGTCAATAGTATGTTGTTCGTGACTATGCTGGGTCAGGTTCAAGTTTGAGGTATCGTATAGATTGTTTCTGCCGCTATCTTTTGACCCATCACTTTCCCATCGCTGTACCTGATCTTGACCTTCGGCGATAGAATGATTTTCGCTGTGAGCCTTGATGGCTTGAGTAGCCCAATAGTTGTAGTCGAGTAATGTAGATACTCCGGGGTGATTTTCTCCAGATTTGAATGTTGCTAGATAGTTTTGGGCTTGTTGTGTGGCTTCAAGGGTTGGGTTTGAAAAAATAGGTTGATGCATATGTTGAACAAAATTATGCTGTGCTTGAGGGAAATTTTGTTGATAAGATGGGAACGTCATTGATTGAGAGGTAGTGATTATATGAGCTTGCTGATCAGGAATCCCTGTTCTAGTTTCATGATTATCTTTAATTCCATTATCTCTTCTGTACCCCTCAAGCCATAATATTTTAGCCTCAGAAGACATCCATTCAGGTGGTTCTGTGGCTGGGTATGGTTTACCGCTAAGATAATTTACCCAAGAGATTAAATTTGAATATGCTACAGGATCCATCGATCGAGAGGAAGATTGCGGAAAATTCTGTGTGTTAAGCCCAATAGTCTGAGGGCCGGGAGGGGCTAGAGAGGTACTGTAAGGTGATCTGGAGACTCGTTGTTCGTGCGAGAAGTTTTGCGATGCGTGTTCGGGCCCAAACTTTTGAATTTCCTGCAGTCGCCAAGCCAGCCAGGGCTCAGATGATTCTTTGAGGTGTATTTCATGTTGCAGGTTCCCTTCAATTTCGCTAGATAAAGGTTCTCTTGGCGAATAAGGGATATCGTTTGGGTCTGTATAAACTACCATAAGCTCGAGGGCTTCGCGTCTTTCTTGTTTCTTTGTTTCCGCCGAGGTAACTTTTAAGTCTCCACCTCGCTTAAAGTATATTTGGCCAAAGCGCGATGACTTTTCTAGTAAGCTAAAATTTATGGGACGGGGCTCTAAATAAGTAGGTTCTGCTTCGCTGGGTTGATAATCAACTTCGTCGTCCATAATAATTTCAGTAACACGTCTTTTGTGCATCATGCCTTCAAGTCGATCGTCATGAGCATCTCTAAGCATTTCATCCTGACGTCCTTCATCTTCTGCCTGTTCATGCTTAAATAATCTTATTTCCTCTAATTCAGACCCTTCTTTAAACTTGACACGGAGATGTCGACGACTTTCTTTTCTTTCGCGACGTGCTTTTTCGTCCGGAGTTTCAGGAGCTCTAGCTGGTGCCTCGGGTGCTCGTGGTGGTTCGGGATCTTTCGCAATGCTAGCTAGTAATGCCCCTAGCTTTGATTCACTTGGGGGAGACGGATCACGTCTTCTTATTGGTTGTTTAACTGGCTTTGGAGATATTCCTAAGAGATTTCCTAGCCCTCGTTTTGGGATGAGTGATTTTGCAATTGCTGCTGAGGTAGATGAGCCAGAGAAAATTCTCTTATTGGGCTTTCCGTTAGAAGCATCACCTTCGTGAGGCCGCTTGCTGGGATTAGATTGATTTGGAACTGGTGTTTCCGCAAGTTGAACTTTTCCTTGGTCAGCTATTTCACGAGGCTTTTTATCCGATTCCTCTTTTTTGGTCTTTGTAGCTCTATCTCTGGCATCAGCAGTATTGGCAAGTATGTAAGCGATAGTCTTTTTAGTCTCTTCGTCGCCTTTTTTATTCCAACGCTTTTGGATACTATCGAATTTGAGTTTTTTAAGAAGTTCATCAGTCAAAGTCTTGAACTTGGCAAGTAGTGTGAAGATAGATTTTGGCAATTTTCCGGCAAAATCATCAGCTTTGATACATTCGATTAAAGTTGTAGTTAATCCATTTACAAGCTTATGATGCCCCCCAAGATTTTCCACAATTGGCCCATAACCAAGTTCAGCGGCGGCAGAGATTGATTGATATAAAGACTCTAGTAACTCTCTACGATCTGTTTGTAACTTAGCTAAATCACTAGGACGTGCTGGGGATTCCAATTGGTTTGAGTTTGTTTTAATTTTGACGCGAAGGCCGCTTATAAAGTTAGCATATTTTTCAATTGCATCCTTAACTGAGTCAGCGTTTGGGTTTGAATTAGGATCTTTCCAGATAAGTCCAATAGTATCCCATCGAGCAGCCTGTGCTGAATCTACAGGACGCACAGAACCGCGAATCTGCAGGAATGTTAGGCCTCAATTATTTAGATGGAACAGATTCAGTCATTTGTGAAGACATTGACAGAAATTTTCGCATAGAAAGCATACCTCACTAATATTAACAATTGGAATCTCTTCATCGTACTCAGACTCAGAGTCTGAGCTACTCTCAGTTTCAGAGGACCCTGAGTCAATTATGATATCTTGTGCCTTCGAACCTCCATCTTCGGGCAAAATGTTTGATTTATTTATTAGCAATCTAGATCTCTGACTGGTACCTTTATATCTATTTGCCGATGAGGTTGATTCTCTAGAGGAGAGTCTGACTCCACGTTTCTTGGTTGAAATTTGTGCGGGCGTTAATGACTCTGAATAAACTGTAAATAACAACTCAAAACTCAATATACTAGAAAAAAACTTACTGGATACATCAAAGCCAGGAATTAATTCTTTGCCACTCCTGGCTCTTCGTGGATGGTATTTTGGAATCGTATCTGAATTGCGCACATGATTAGTAACTTCAGTAGGGCAATATAGGACTTATGGACTGACTTTTTAAGCCTACAGTTATTTTTAAGGGTATATCTTCCCAAACAACAAACGGTGCATAATCAAACCGTGGTCGAGTGGATTTGTTCTTTGCTTCGTACATATCTGGCCTGGTGAGACGTGGTTGGTCTTTGAACTCTTCATTCGATTTAGGTACAAGGTGGTGCAGCAAAGTAAGTTCTGAAGTAGAAGAATCAATGCTATCAAGCTTTCTGAGATGATGGTTAGATTCCACCCTTTGGGCTGTGTTAGAAGCCTTCGAGTGCTGAGTAAGATCATTTTGTGAAAGTTGAGGATTCCTGGACGTGTGGAAATAAAAATTTTCTTGTGATTTTTGTGGAAAGCTTGCTACTGTACCATTTGCTAATCCAGATATAGTCCGTTTAAAATTTTGGTTGGGTTCATGGATATCATTTCCCTGAGTTTGGCTTAAACTGTATTGGAGATTCTGAGGAGATATTGTTGTACTCTCATTCGAGTGTGAGGCAAAAGAATAGGAGCGGTTCTGTGTCTGATAACTCTGTAAACTTTGGAGGGGTGGGTCGACAGAAAATGATGATTGAGCAAAGACATCCGCTTGCCTTTGAAACTGATGACCATATGGAGAGTTCTCATAAGAGATAGAAGAATAAGATGGTTGCTGGCCCACGTTAAAATGATCATAGGTCGGCTGGTGGAGTGAGCCTTGATAGGTGGAGTAGTGGTCCTGTGGGTGATGGGAATATGAAAAGTGAGAGTCACTAGTAGCTGACCAACCTGGGGCATTCAGGATATCATCGTCGTAACTTTCAATTGGGACAAAGCCACGGCCATTTTGACCATCCATGGTGTGCAAATTGATATATGCAAGTTGACAAGTAGTTAATCTCACGTGACGTACTGCCTAAGAATGTGGGCGTGGATTGATAAATTAAGGTGGTGTGGGTCTATCAGTACCCGGTAGTCCGATTGGGCAGCTAAACGAAAAAAATGTATCAGCCCTCCATGTCTATTGCGGACCTGATCTCGGGCGGGAACAAACAGCAGCCAAGGGAAAAAAAAGATCATGAGCTTGCGCTTTCGCTTGCGCTTATACACTTGCTAGAGCTGCGATTAGATTGTAGTATAGAGGGAGACAGATAATGACGCTCTCGTTTATTCGGAGATTCGAAGCTCCAAGTTAGGTCGGGAAGGATGATTATTCACCACTGGTACAAGATATTGTTGCAGCCAGAATGCCCAGACACGAATGTTCAGTTTGTCATAGTCCTTGTTTCCATCTCTGTATTTGCGGTTTATGGCAACATGGTCTTAATACAGGCGAGCGACTAATCGCGTGGCCAGTTCTAGACACGCTTTCAACCGGCTCTCAAGATGAGTGTGAACTTCACCTTACCAACTCGAGAGGGACGGAAAAAGCGAGCGGCACTTGGTGAGGACGAAAATCCTTGAAAATTTCGGCAGAAACAAAATAAAATGTTAAGGTGTCACCGTACCCTTTGATTTGTTCTATTTAGTCCTTGCAGGAGCGAACCCTATCTTCTCAATATAGGTCACTTTTGTTTAGTTAATTTGTAATTATATGTATCTGTCAAAGTAGTTTGCCATGATCTTTGGTCTTGAAGAATAGAATTTTGAACAAGATGGGAGTTGTTGGGTTGATGGCTTGTTGTAAGAAAGAGGGGAGGTTGGCGGGTAGAAAATATCATAATGTTTTCGATAACCCTTGAAACTAGCACTAGACTGCTTTGGGTGGCCATATCGGAACAACTATCTCTTACTCAACAGCTCTTAGCCAACCACTTAAAATCTGACACCTTTTTGAATTGTCAGACTTACAAGAAATATCTCCTAATTGCATGCTAACTCCATATTCTTTTGGCTGAGTTTCAGCCTTTTACGCTTTCACTATCATGTCATCCCTTCGAGACCGTCAAATTGGTTAGAACATGATCTAGACGATCATAGATTTTTGCTGATACTAAAGCTATTAGAATCCATTATACGCATGCTAAAACTAAACCAGGAGCCAAGTGATACGGAAGCCGATCTCGATCATTCTAACAGTCATGGTCCTGGAATACCATCCGCAACTATTTTGAATCAGGATGGTGATCCGATATGGAAAGTCCTTGTCTTTGACGACATGGGGAGAGATGTGATAAGCAGTGTACTAAGAGTATCTGATTTACGGGCTTATGGGGTTACCATGCATATGTATGCTTCTGGGTCTTGCGCCGGAATCAGTCGGGTGCTGACGCAGTCAGGAACATAACATCAAACCGACATCCAATTCCAGATGCTCCAGTGATATATTTCCTTGAACCTTCTCCGAGCAACTTAAAAGCCATTACTTCAGATCTCTCACGAGGACTCTATACTCCTGCTCACATTAATTTTCTTTCCTCAATACCACGCCCTCTCCTGGAAGATTTCGCGAAACAGACTGCGGAGGCTGGAACTTCCGAAAATATTGCGCAATTTTTTGATCAGTATCTTAATTTTATTGTGCCTGAACCAGACTTGTTCAGCTTGGGATTGAGAGCGCAGAATGCGTATTGGGCCCTGAACAGCGCTCTGACGAATGATGAGACTTTGGATTTCGTTATAGACAAAACAGTCAGCGGACTTTTTAGCGTCATGGTTACTATGGGTATGGGTTCTAATATCTTCTATGGCTCCTGAGACTAAAGATTCTAGGCGTAATGCCCATTATTCGCTGTCCCAAAGGTGCCGCAGCCGAACAAGTATCCATACGACTTGATCGTAAACTAAGAGATCACATACTAAATTCGAAAATAAACCTATTTTCTTCCTCAAAGAATAATTTATCTATAACAGGAATGCCTTCTTCCCGACCTGTTCTTATTATCCTTGATAGGAATGTAGATCTGATACCCATGTTCTCTCACTCTTGGACTTACCAGTCTTTGGTTCACGATGTTTTAGAAATGAAGCTCAACCGTATCATTGTAGAAACTCCAATTGATGAAAACGATTTGTCAAAAGGCAAAACAAAGAGAGCATATGATGTGCCCTTAAATGACTTTTTTTGGGCTAAAAATGCTGCATTACCATTCCCACAAGTGGCAGAAAATATTGATGCCGAGTTAGTCAAGTACAAAGAGGAAGCAAATGATTTAACTCGTAAGACCGGGGTTTCTTCGATTGAAGATCTTCAAAACGATACAAGCGCATCTGCGCAACATCTAAAAACTGCCATCACCCTTCTTCCTGAATTACGAGAACGAAAAGCTCTACTAGACGGTCACATGAATGTCCTTGCTGGACTTTTAAATGGAATTAAGAATAGACAACTTGATAACTTTTTTCAGGTAGAAGAGAATATCATGAGACAAAGCAAGGCTCAGATTCTTGAATTTATTAATGATAGTACCAAAGGCAATGATCCCCTTGACAAACTTCGACTTTTTATTATCTGGTTTTTGAGCACCGCCGAAGACGTAAATAGACAGGACGTTGAAAAATTTGAGCTAGCCCTTAAAGCCGCCGGGGCACCTACATCTTCTCTTGCTTACATCAAACAGTATTCTATATTTTATTCCTCCAGTTTTCACTTTTTATTAACTACTACTCTAGGGTCAGAAACACTACGCGTATGACAATGATGACATCTGCTCCACCACAATCCCAAGCCAATAGTACCTCAGCACCCGATTTATTCCGAGGCTTCTCCTCAATATCTTCTCGCCTCACATCTACACTCAAAGAAACAGGTGTGAGTGCCAATTTCGAAAACTTAATATCCGGCGTAAAGAACTTTCTTCCTGTCAACCGTGACCTAACCATAACTAAGATTACTGAGTCCATCATGGACCCTGGTGGAGCCTCAAGTAGTGCGATCGCCAAAACAGAGAACTACCTGTATTTTGATCCTCGAAGCTCTACTGCTCGCGGCATAATGCCACCGGCCAGTGTCGCGCGCAAAGCAGAACAAATGCCTGGTGGTATGGGAAGAGGCGAAGGCGCTAGTTTTGGACAACGAAGACAAGGTTTTACTGAAGCAGTTGTTTTTGTCGTAGGCGGCGGGAGCATGGATGAGTATGGAAACTTGCAAGAATGGGCAAAGCGCACTAGTGTCGGCGCTGGCTCAGACAAGAGTGTAGGACGGAGAAGAATCGTCTATGGAAGTACTGAAATAATCAGTGCTGGTGAATTCCTTCGAGGAGAACTTGAAAAGTTAGGTGGAGAGGTCACGGCTATGTCATGAGTTTACGTTGTCATTGTTAAATCGAAGTAGCTGGGGATCGATTACCTTGCCATAAATGTTGTTGCTGACAGTGGAGTTTAAAAAGAAAAAGTTGGACTTCTACTCTAGCTACTGCTGAATCTATACATTATTTTTTAAAACGGCTTACAACTTTAAATTTAAATCTAAAATTAAGGCAATTAGGCAGGAACAGGGGAATTTCATCCACATTTACAGCTACATGTACATGTATATTGAATGTCATGTGATCGTCCAGAATAACTAAATACAAGTCGTAAGTTGATATGTGCAGCCATATCTCTGCTCAGGTCATTACCACATTGCGTCACGTCTCAATCCACCTTACACCTGAACCTAAAGAGAAACAACATTAAACGCCACGAAACATCCGCACAATGAGAAACCACATAGCACCCAAGAACTTGAATGCACTCAGACCTGCAACGCTCCAAAGCACAATGGCAAGATATATCGCGCTTCGCTTATCAACAATCGACTTGTCAGGGCTGACTACTGTTCCTCTAACGCTGCTGATCCGAGATAAGCCTGCAGTGCTAAGCACCACGGCGACTAATCCAAAATTACACACGATCCAGAAGAGGACGACGCGCGACCGGAAACCCTTGTAGTAGTCCTCTTGTTTTTCACTCATGGACACTTCGCGCTTTTCTTCGGGAGCTTTGACTTGTATCTTACGCATTTCAGCTTCATATTGCGCATTAAGATCCCCATCGTCTGTGGGAATATTGACGTCGACCTTGCCTCCAGGCTTTAGATTTGCCGAAGGAAGTTTTTCAGCTTTATCGTCACCTTTGGTTCCCCATGTGATGTCGTGCGTATTACAAAACGCGTAAACGTTGAGTACATTGATATACGTTGGTACAAGGATGAGATATTGAACAAAAGAAGTGAACATGTGCCATGGGTCGAAGAAAATAAATGAAACGATGAACCAGAGAAGGTAAGTTGAGGCTAAGGAGACGATGAGGGTGTAAAAGACTTGATTTTTAAGGATATCGCTGATACTGAACTGGCCATCTGCTAGTTCATTCTGGACTGATTTTACTGTAATAAAAACCGATGCAAACATTAAGTAGCTGTTTATTCATTAGCATTGACGTTGTACGAGGTTAAACTTTTACTTACCACATTAGTACTGCCCAAAATACTACCATAGACATGTATGCAAAATTTGATCCTTGAGGTCTATTTCCTAAAGCCAGGACAAAGCAAGTGAGGAGAGTGAAGAGATACATCCACTCAAAAGCAACTCCGAGAATAACTCCAATGGTTCCGAGGAGGTCGGCTGCACCAAGGGAAGTGGTTAAGATATGGAAAACCAGATAAAAATTACCCACTGCAAACCAAGCGAAGACCATGTTTACTGTCGTGTAAGCGAATTCGACTAAAAACATAATTTTCCGCAGAAAGCTATGGTCGCTCCGAAAGAGTTGGTAAAAATGTGCTAATGCGTAGACGGCGGCAAAAAAACTTCCATTCAGCCATCTACGACGCTGTAGAATCAATTCAGCCATTTGATCTGGCACATCAGTCTCCCCTGTGGCTGATTTAACGTATTGAAGTATCCAATGGCAATTTCGTTTCGAAACCAGCTCGAAGCAGAGAATTCGATCCTCAGCAAGATACATATTTGCAGTAAAAATACCTGCATTGGCACCGTGCATTTTTTCTCCAGCAAAGTATTTTTCCAAAGGGCCATTTCCGGCTTTATCATTTTGCAATGCCACATACCGATAAGCGGAGAAAGCACCAGGTAGAACCGAAATAAACCCAAAAGCTGATTCTAAAGGCTTATCTAGAATATTGCTTATTTTATATTCAAAATTTTGGGTTGCGACAAGAGGATTCAAAAGATTCTTTCCACCAGGGCCCAACATAGCTTTGATTTCGCCACAAGCACCAGCACACATGGGCTCTAGATCGAATGCTTTCCATAAATGATAAATTGAATTCTTACCGGGTTTGGTACCGGCATCAATTAATACACAGATATTTGGGTCCAGAACACGACCAAATGCCTGGAAGAACCAACGATGGGAATTAATCTTCTTTTGATTCTTTTCCTTAAGACAAAAAAGTAACTGGACTGGCTGTTGTTTGGGACGTAGCTCTACTACATCTTTCTTTAAAGAAATGCTCATCTGAGTCGTATACTCATAAATATGAGCTGTGACATCTTTTCCATTGACTTGTTGTTTCGCGATTCCATCCTGGTAAACGCCCAATCCTGCCAATACTGCTCTTGTCCTTGGATTAATCTTGGCACGTCCATCGCTAACAATACATACGACAATTTTTTTCCAGGCGTCCTTTCCCCATGTTTTACTATCTTTGCGCGAGCACATGTACTCAACATTTTTGAAAACGCCGTTCATCGTTCTTGCAAATAACACATCGTCTTCATTATACATTGTAACCACAATAAAAAGCTCAGTGTGTCGAGGCTTAGCAAATAACTTCTGTCTGAGTGTAAAACGTTCTTCGTAAAATTCACTGGGATCACATGTTGCAGCTGTATATCTCATATGAGTAAACTCATCCCTCTCTGGCGGCTGAGCGTGCGGCACTTGATTGAGGAGCCTCGGTGGAATAGGACAGTCTAAGACAAGGTTTCCGTTGAACAACTGGACTTCCTTCACAGTTTTATATCTCCTTAATGCAGGTGCAGGCGACGGCGAGTGAGTTGAGCCATTCAGACCTTTATACTCTTGATAATCTTCTCCGTAGCCAGTATCGTGCTTTGGAAGTATTGGAGAACGATCATTATCCTGGTCAGGATAATACGGATCAGGTGGAGATCCATAAGAGGGAGCGGCTCCCTGATAGTATGGATCTTGGTGCTGCGGAACATTTATAGGATAGCCTTGCTGGTAGTTTCGATTTGGATCAAGCGGGTAATGCTGTTCGTATGCCTCATTATGCCCATAGCTATTTCCAATATTCTCTACCGAATACTTATTCAAGAGTCAACTTAAGTAGCAACAGTTATGGAAGACTACTTACGGAGGGTTGCGCTTGCAGCTGGTCACTGGGAGTATGGCGTCCAGCCCCTGGCGACGCAGTATATCCTCTAAGATGGGGTTGATTAGGAGGAGTTGGTGTTCGTACTCCACGAGGGAAGTTATTCATATTGTAATAATCGCCTTGCTGGTTTTCGCCTTGATCTACTTGCGAATGAGGAATTAGTCAGTAGCCTAAAAAATTGTTGATGAAAGATCGTGCCCAAGTTGATGTCGCTAGCGATTATATTTGAGCTGTCTTTGCAGCAGATGATATAAAGAGGTGTACAAAGGAAGAGAATGGAAAGGTTGAAGGCGTCAACGCGTATAAGGAGCGACGGTGTACAGATCATACATTATTCGCAATATGAATGAAATGGTAACAACTTTATAACGTACTTAAATATCTGTAGGCCATGTTTTAGTATACCGATTGTGAACTTCCAAACTTCCTCAGTAACGAACTGGACCTGAAGTGGCATAAACCCATTCCCTCAGGGAGTGAATGGTCTCACATGAGGTAGGGGCCCCTGTTTATTGAAGGGATAGCTGATTGTGTGCGGATTTCAAGTTTTGGTCTCTAATTTGGATTCTGCGACAGGGCAGGCAAGTTCTTTGACACAAGGTAGAGAACGGTGAAACATCCATCTACGGCTCATGAGCGGTGACTCTCCACGGGAACGATCAAGGATACATATTTTATTTGCCAACTTTAACCTGCATAAAATTAACAAACTTTATAAGTTTTAACTCTCAGTGAATGGATAAGCAAAAAACACTAATTCTTTCCTAAGTTTTATTGCTTGGAACATTCTTCTGAATTTTGTGGGCGGCATCTAGTTGGCCAGCTGGCTGGCGGACAAGTAGACGGGCGGGCTTCTAAAATTATGTATCAATTAAAATAAAAGCTGTAGAGATCTGAGTCAGCCACTCAGAAATAATGTATTCTATTTTTGCTGTAAGACGTGACTACCCAAAGGCTAGATAATTAATATATGATACAATTGCCGTTTCGTCGTCGTTGCTTCGCTTCGGTTCCTTCAGCTTGGCTACTCGTGCAACCAAACTAACTAGTGGAAGTAACATGTGACACGAACATTTAAAAGATCATCCAACGTCTTTCTATGAATCTAACTGGTATAATGTGTTAACAAGAAACTCAATTAATTAAGAGTCTCTTACATCTATATGTGTATATATCTGCGTCGGCGCACCGCCGTATGCTTACGGGTCCTACTATGCTCCAGGGGCTAAGAATGTGTGGTGGTCGTGCTAGCTCGCTTCAGGAATTTAACAAGGATTTATCCCAGCTAACGTCTAAGCTTGTTAAGGCTTACATGTAGATTCTTTACCTAAGGCAGAATAATGGGTTCTTTTTTTCTTCTACAGTATCGCTACCAAAGTATCGTGAATTACGCTACAGTTAAGGCTTTTACAGGGGGTTAAGCTAGCGTATATGCCAACTGGTAGTGGCTTGACTTACGGAAGATCCCCGCTAAACCTTCAATTTTTATGTGGCAAAAATACAGGACGTATCGAACGTTAACTTCTAATTTTGGTATACCTCGGGATAGGTCCTCGCTTAGAATATTTATCCCTACTAGTAATATATTCCACGTCAGTACGGGCCACCCTTCAGTACAGACCACTATCCATAAATGGTAGTGATCTTCGCACATCTCAGCAATTCAAAATTTAGAAATTTACAATAATTAATCCAGCATATACGTACAAATTATTCTTGACAGAATTGAAAGGTTAAATTTGCACCAATCATAATTTTAGAAGAGCGCGCTAGTAAAGACTCCC
>JAATOF010006573.1:0-15011 GCA_013170925.1 Podosphaera leucotricha
CCCCCCCCCCCCGATTTTGATTCTGTAATGCATAATGCCCAGGTCCATAGCTTTAGATGAATTTCTTGCTCTTTGTACTGGGCTTAAGACTGGCAGGATGGAGCCTGGATGATGCAGCTTAAGCACCTGAATCACCAAGGAGGCTGAAAAGATCAAGGAATTTCATCCAATGCGACTTAGCTGAAACGAAAACTTCAAGGTTAAGTTTATGAATACACTTAATCTAGTTATTTAGGAAGAACTTAAACCATCTCTGTCTGTGTCTTGCCAATTTTCGCGAATAAATTATCCCTACACTCAATATTGATGATAAAATTGAAAATTTAGTCCCAGCCAGTTAAATTTACTGCTTATATTACTACACTTGTAGCTTGATATCACACAATAGTCACAAGATCATTACATGTAGTTTTAACACAGCCAGTTTTTGCTGATCCACTGAGTCATTAGCTCTGTTAGGGTCCCATCCCTGTAACTCTCAGTGTCGTTCACAGAGTAGTCTTGTCCGATGGCCTTAAGAGTTTGGAGTACGTATGGTTGCATGAAATCAATGAACAGCACATCTACTGTTTGGGGGTCTTCATCTGGAGGAAATGCAATTGAAGATTGAATACAGTTCGGTGTGGGGTAGTCATAAATTGGTGTGTGGATTGTATCGTCTCCATCAGACCCAGCATCGTCTTTGGTTACATAACCTGGAGTAAGTACTGAATTCTCTGCTGTAAAAAGCATTGGATTTTGAGATGCTAAATTAAAATTTTTAGTCATGAAAGATTTTTGAACTCTTCCTTCCTGGAAGAGGGGGTCACCGCTATTAAGAAGGCCAATTAAGAGTCTAGCGCTTTGATAGGGAACCTCTTTTATATATCTGAATCTGCTGATAAAGGGAGAGACAATATACGCGGTATCAAGGGTGAAAGCACCTTTGAAGATATCGAACCGGATGGCAGGTGAGTTTATAATGGCGATCCTAGGGATGTTGGCTCGATCGGGTCTTGTGGCAACATCAGGAACTACTTCCAATTCTAGCCAAGTTAAAATGTTTTGTTTGCTGGGATATGGCGCTCTACTGAAGAATAAATCTCTGGGAGCACAGCCATAGGTGTGATCAAGATTCATCTTCACCCTTGCCTCGTGAATCAAAGCAGAAACATTTTTCCCGTGATCAGTGGGAAATGTTGACATATTCAACCCAGAATGAAACTGGTAGCCCAAGAGGCTATTATCGATGTATCTCCGTTGAAATGATGCCTTATTTGGAACTTTCTCACTAGCCCAATTAATTGATGCCCAACCAATGGTCTCCATGTATCGACCGCCCTGAAACCCGTACGCATTAGAGTCATACTTTACGAAGTCTCGAATGTGAGTGTGGCCGCCAAAAAACTGAATTGGCGTCTCTCTGTCATAACTTCTAATAGCTTTAAGGATAGTTTGGTATTCAGGTCCGTCCAGTGGTACATGTCCACAAACTAGAAACAAGTCTACATCTTCTCGGATAGCTTTCTGAAACCATCCCTCTTTGACAGTATCTTCAACACGTTGAACAACAGAATTGTTGGCATTTCTATTAAAATTAAATATGAAACCAAATGCAACTACCCGAATTCCTTGGTTCTTTGTCGTGAATGTTCGATATCGTGGCGCCATTGGGATTTGTTTGCCTGTTTCTGGGACTATGTAGTCTAAGTTAGACGCAATATAACTTTCTTTGTAGTTGGGCACTGTTATTGAGAATTCCCTTGCAACAGAATCAAAATTATATAGTTCATGATTTCCGACGGTTAGGATGTCGATTTTCTGCTCCTTGAATATATCATAAGAATATTTTCCTTTTGGATCTGACGCGTCGTAGAGACCATTTCCTTCAATCCGATCCCCAGTATCAATAACGAGAAGATCCACTCCGAGACGATCGGCCTTATCACGCATTCGATGCGCGAAGGATATGTAATCGCCCCAATCTGCTGAGTACTGAGGTCTAGAATGTTTCAATACGGACAGTTTGGGGTAAAAGGCACGCTAGGTCAACTTACTCTTGAAAATGACCCGCGTACCAACCATGCGTATCAGTAGTTTGCAAGAAGTTTAATTTACCCCACGGTAAGCTTCTCGAAGGGACAGTCACAGGTTCACGAGCTTCTGGCTGCATAGCGAAAGCCAATGCAAACATCAAGGACATAAATATATATTTCTCCATGATGTTGATTGACGGCACCAGCTGTGAAGTTATGATAAACAGTTGTGTCTGTCAAGACAGACAAACTAGCTCTTGTAGCTGCTAGATTCGCATTGCTTTTTAGTGCCAAAACCGTCAGGGTTTCTCAAATTGACAATGCGCCCACAGGTAAATCTGGTTTATGTCTCGACTCCTGTCATCCCGACAAAAGGCAAGTTTAAGCGATCAATATACAACTCCATATGCATGTCTAGAAGTCATTGAGTAGAGATAATGTTTTTGAAATCTCGTCTCTACCACACTTTCACACCAGAATCTTCACCGAGTAGTCTCTGCAAGACCCTAAACCATAAACTTGTAGATCACCGTAATAAAACAGCAATATGACATCGTCCACCTGATATCAACTAACCTACGCACTAATTCGAATTACTAATTTTCCCAGAAACCAGTGATTTCTTCAAAATCTACTTCCAGTGAAATGGCTCAAATGAATTTCTGCTTAAGTAATTCCTTACATGTGTACGTTTTTCTTAGAAAATAGGTGGCGGAAGAATGCATTTCTACCAATACGAATGATAGGTTTTGTGGATGCTATTCTTACGTTTAATGCTATCAGCTTTTATTTTAATAGCTACCTCTATCTGCCTCGATATTGATTCTATAAGATTCCGACATACTCTAGCAAGTTACTGGGGATTTCTGACTCAGTCGCTCCAATGATTCCCCTATTCTCTTTGAGTTGTCTCGATATTCGAATATTTCATATTTCTGGACCTAAAGAATGCTTCTATAGCGCTGCCAGTGCGTCTAGACCCTGTCGGAATATCTGGTTATTACGTTTAACAACCTTTCTGTAATGTTCTATTCTCTCCATTGCCTCAACACGCCGGCCAAATTTTGAAGAGCCATGTTACTATTCTGTAGTCTTGAATAACGTGAGCCCAGATCGACATATGAAACGATTACCAGTCACAAGATAATATTCTGTATAATTCATACTTCTGTGGCTCAGTGAGGTCGAAACTGTGGAGGACCACATCGATCGGATAGCTGGAACTGTCTGGCTCGACCCACGAGGACCTCCGGTGACTAAAGACCAGCTCGCAATGATCCGCTAATACGGATAGCGCGAGTATGTAGCAGTAGCCCGAGCGAAGGCTGCTTCCCAAAAAGCTGTTGAAGCAGCTATTACAGTTACTTCGACAGATGTTCAGATGGGAGAAGGAACGAGCTTTGGGGTTTTAGACTCCGAAGAGAAAACTTGATGGGCACAGCTAACCAGGACGAGGTCACAATCAAGGACTTCAGGAAAAGATGCAGGAAACTGGATGTTGTTTCAGTTCACCTGAGCCTGTCTATATGCTCTCAACGGAGATGGGTAACTATAGTCATTTGGAAGATGTGACAGGAAAGGAGATATGTGAGAAGCTCGGATACTGGACCAGATTTTGTATTCTTCCTTTTTATTATTTTATTTGGGATGGAATTTTGGGGTTTTCTATTTTGTATGTAATTAGCTACTATTTTTGCAGCAGTTCACACGGTGCGAACGAGTTAGACAGGTCTTAGGCTTGATTCTAGCCGGCTCCATCGGTCCCTGATCGATCAGAAAATAGGGCTTAGCCCGAGACCTAAATTGACGTACAAACAAACACACACAATTGGTGATAGTGCGTTGATACGAATTTGCGGATAACCAGCCAGACAATCATCATTGCAAGGAACATCAATCAGAATCAGGAGGCTTCAAAATTTGGGAAGATTTAAAAACGCCCAGATTTCATTCAAATTAAGCAAGCATGTGGAGTTGTCGAGGATATATGACTTTGTTGACATCCTATGCCATCCCGAATTGACCTTGCTATGAATTTCAGTGTCCATGACAGAGAATACTCGACTCGGAGAATCAGGAGAGACGAGGTAAAGCAAAGATACCAGACGCGACGTAATATCAGCACACAAAGTCATGTCTGGTGCACATGACGCGCCGGGGTTTGACATGGGTTTCAGGCTTCACGAAGGAATGCCCTCATTTCCCCCGCATGCTGTTACCCCTTGACGCATCGGCAATAGATCGGCGCCGGGGCGCGCGCCGTTCTCCGCGGGGAAATGACCGGCGTGAATAAGCCGCAGTGTGACGCGGGGCGCGATATAAGCGAGCAGGGCGACAGGGAGAGGCTCGTACAGGACGGACGGCGGCCACTCCACCCCAGGCTATCGAGGTCGTCCGTTACGAGAATACAGCGACGTGATGAGCAGCGTGACGCCCAGCCATCGTGACCACACGGCGCCCGCCCGACTACCGCGGCACGATCCAGTCGCACGCACGGACGCTCGCTCTCAATCCAGTGCATCCATCCATCGGCATCAGCACCGCGCAGGGAAATACAGCCAATCACCATCAGGGCGCCGCGGAGCATGTACGTCGACGCGACGCACCGCCCGCGAGACCTTGATTCGGTCGGTCCTAGTCAGGCGCCGAGTCCCGACGACCGCTGCGGAAAGACGCGAGACCAAGGATCCTGCGTGGCAAAATGTCCGCGATCGAGGCTCGTGTGGGAGTGGATATGTGTACCATCCATCCTACGAGCAGAGGCGAAGGACGATACGTCTCCCAGACGCTCCCCGGCCTGTATCATGGTTCCGTGACTGTACAACACTTACACCCGGCAGTCAATTGCCAAGGATAGGATTAGGAGATCCTAGAGATATGGGGACATGAAGAGACGCGATCAAGATATTACAGGACTGGAAGACTATTTTGGATCAAGGATGTTTGATGGTTTGTGCTCGAAAGAGCCTGTTCCCGAAATTATTCGGTCACCTTGCGTCCACTTGAACTGATCGCATCACATGAGGCTTCAATCGAGCGTTTTCCATGTATTTATTTATTGTGCGTTACGTAGAAAGCTACAGGATTTTTGAATATGAATTACATTTATGTCAGTTCTACGCGTTATGGTTAGGAATGGTTGTTGTTAACGGCTGTAGGTAGAATCGACTATTTCATAACTTCTGAGCCGGCTATAAAGCAACAAAATGTACCAGAAAAATCTCAGCTTGCGACCCTTTAATTAGCTGTTATAAAATTTCTGTAGTCTGCTAATCCTCTGGGGAAAAAGTGGATAGAAGGATTTAGAGTCCCCACCGGAAATTGAGCGGCTCTAGCTTGCTATCCAGTGGATACAAGCCCCACCGCTGTATTGACTAGAGCAAGTGTATGTCCATTTTTACCGAATACTTCTTCTGAGAGAATAATTTTGATACACTGGCTTGAGGGGTACAAGTCGTTGCTCGTGCGGATTGAGCCGTGTCCGAGTCGCCGATGTGGGTGGTGTGGTGTGCAATGTTGTTCATCTCCCGCACAAACCTTGGTTAGGTCCGTGTGTCGAACAAATGCACTGACTGCTTGTCGCTTCTCAATTCTAACGTCAAGCCTGACGCCACAAAAGATTATCTCCATAACTGGATTTTTGAAATTTACGCGCCAGAGTGATTTTTTGAGACCATTAGAAGGCAATTATTGAGAAAAGGAGGAGAAATAATTATTCTAACTAATTCTTGTAAACCTTCTCATCTGAAAGGTATAGTCTGATTAACTCTGAATAATCATATAGTTTAGGAAATAAAAAGACGAACCAATGTTAGACCTGTTATGGCCAAAATTTCTTAAAGAGCGTGGGAAAAAATACATGAATTTGCGCATGATTCATTGATATCTCCCACGAACTGAATTATTTACTTGTTAATTCCTTCAAGGGAGAAAAAAGAGAAATAGGTATATAAAATAAGTGTAGAAAAATCTATAGCGCTAAATTGAGACAAATTAAAGCAGATAAAATTCAGCCTGGCTAGACCTTATTCGACTGAGGTCGGGGAGGCAAAGACCAAGGCTTTGCTGCCACTATCTTAAGACAAATTTCGTCAGCATGAAAAAGTTTACAGCAAATTTAAAAACCTAAAGGTTGTAAACTTACTTCTCCCTCACTATATGCCCAAAAGTATGCACAAAGGGCGACAATGTAGTAAATTGCTGGATTGGTTGCCTGATATAGCAGAGCTGAGGCTAGTATGGTGAGCGGCAAGAAGATCAGACGAGCTTCGACACTGCGGTGCATAGATGTTTCGGCGAAAAACCCTACCGGCCACTCGAAGAGTATAATGATTATGCCAAGTAAAAGATTGATCACTTGGAGGAACGGAAAAGGCTTCACCAATTGGTCAAAATTGTGAGATATAAAATCGAAGAAAATCTTGGGCCATATAAATCCTTGAATGGCGGCTGCTATCTGATCTACATAAGGAAATTTAGCAAGAAAACGAGATAGTTTTTGAACTTTCAGCTTACAAACACCTGCAGTAAGCATAATGAGCCGCGCCCAATGGTTTTTGATGAGTCTTCCCATAAGTATTGTATTTTGTATGTCGAATTTGTATTAATCTTCTCTCAAAGATTTCATTTGCTCAAAAAAAGCCTCCTCAATTTCTGTTGCCCTGCTTGCCTGTAACGAACGTTTTCTTCCCCTAAAATAACTTTAATACCGTCTCGGACGGTTGTATGTAAACGAATGTGTAAGTACTAGAGCGACTGTTGGGTAACGATTGTGTTGGCCTTCCTGTGGTTCCTCGAGACTTGGGGGGGTTAAAAACGATTGACGGCCGTTGCGCTGAACGAAGAAAAATTTTAGGTACGCTGATTAGACCTTATAATAAACTCTCCCGCATGAAAGTATGATCCAACCAAGGTAATCCAAGAGGGTCATGAGTATCAAGGCTTGACCTCTTGACTCGAACTCTTCCCAGGACAGGGTCTTAGGGAAGTGACTGACAGAACTTGAAACTGCGCTTTAGGGCGATTGATAGATTTGAGAAATCGACATAGGGAGCTCTATGATCTGAGCTTTTCTTGTTAAATCCGATTATAGACAGCGTTCAAGAATCACATCAGATGAAACATCCTTTAGACCCATTGAAATTGGGTCGTCAGATGATATGGGGCAAGGCAGGATAATCCGTCACACCTGAAATATTCTTCGGGAAGATTAATTAATAATAGGGATCTTTTCGTAATAGTTTAACAAGATATTGAAGGTCATCTGATTTGGTGGCAGTCAGAAACGCAGTGACTAGACACCATATCAATTATAAATGTCTTGTCCTCCTTCAAACCCACCGTAAATTGATCTCTTCAGTTGCTAAGTAATTACATATATGTACTAGCAATCTCCGAATCTTAATTAGTCCCAGAATGAAACATTATTTTTTCAGCCATAGTTAGTTACATAATCAAATCCAATTAAATTGTGTATTGTATATTTTATTTCGACTCGATCAACACAACTTATGATCGTTGTGTCTATCATAACGAAGGTTACTTATTTATATGGTATCTCCTTCTCTACTGAATCACGAACAAACTATCGTGTTCGTTTTATGAATGATCTCTTTTATTCAATACCTGTACACGATTTTCCTAGCGAGTCAGCATTTCCTAAACACGCGAATATTCCCCTACATGTCCAACAAGTTTTGAGTCATAAAAAAGTTTTTCAGCAGTGCCTCTGTTCCATCAATTTTTTGCTCTTCAAGCTGCAAAAATGTTTGCTATAATCTCTGTCACTACTGCACTTCCATTTGGGGAAGTAAGACGAATGATTAAAAACGAAGATATCAAATGGAATACTCTCATACATTATAAATAATTTTATGGTTCAATCTTCTACTTTATGGAATCACGGGGTTTACTTACCCCCGCTTCTCCGATTGACCTACTAGGAAGCCACGTGAAGTATATATTCTACGCGTAGTTTACCCAATGGAATCCATCAGCCTTTTTGCTTCCCATTCTGATTATTCTACGTGATCATTACATTGATATTCTTTATAATAAAATCCTTATTTTTCCGTTACGAAAACTTTCGAAATAGCCCTGAAAACGATTGTCGGAGCATACGCTCCGGTAGGCCTGAGGCTAGGAATATGCCTTAGGCAAATAAGTGGTTATAGATGATGGTATAACGGTACGGTGGCGTATGTAGATTAGAGAGAGAATAAACCATCAAATCTACAGCAGTAACCCCATTCTCATTGTTTGTGCTATCACAGAGATTGACCCTGTCATACCAACAACGATCACGATTCCTCTACCAAAAGCCATGTAATGCCCTCCAAAAAAAACTCAGACTTTTGCCGCAATTTAGGAATTTCAAGCGAGTAAGTTTTCTTCAAAATCTCATGTTGATCAAGTTCACACAGCATAGTATTGTATTGTACCTCAAATCCTCTCATTTTTGAGGGCAAACATTTCCAGAACTACATGGTAAATATATCATTATTTAACATACATAACACACTCGAAACTTCTCAAATTTTTTGTAAAAATTAAATTCGGCTAGTAAATATTCAAGATCTGATACATCCTTCCTTGACCAGACTGCTGGAACCCGTTCGATTTCTATGCCACAGACTTAAAGGCTCGATGAAAGTTCTCCAATCACTCGTTCGTGTATCCTCTCATTAGTTGCCGTCTGCAATCCTTTACTTTCTTCTGTTCATTTAACTAGAATTTCTATCTTTAGTCACTTCAACGCTGTAATGATTATTCGCAGAGAGTACTGCACTGAATAGGTAATTTAAATGGATATTTATTCCAATCTGACTGATATTTGATCCGAGTTAATCGCGGGGCTTACTCACCCCTGCTCCGATGAAGCGTCCTGGGTTTCTCTCTTGTTGTGAGTGGTGGTGAGTTAGTAAACCCCGCGATTAGAAGCAGAAATTCCGACAGATGTTCAAGAACGCACGGCTACAGACCATAGATACTTGCTTACCTGACTATTTACAGTTGATATATGGAATGACTGAAGTCGGCATCATAATAAACGCAGCCGACGATTAGCGATAACATTGAGACTTGACTCACGAGCCATCAAGCTGCGGCAAAACCGATCGCGCCAATAATACCATTCTGCTAATCTTGAATAATAAGCAGTTTGACCAGGAGCTAGATCCAGTCTGGCCATGCCTGCTACAGCCTCCATCGACATCCCCAGATTTGCGACCACTCAAATCCATCTCCTCGATCACGAAATTGCGGTTTCTATTCATGAAACTAGCACCCAGCTCTCGAATAGTCCCAGCGCACTTCAAAAAGCTGGACTAGCAATCATCAATTTAATACCTGTTTCACAGCGCACTGGACTCGGTGGCAAGTTGATTGTCGAGTTAGCACCTGATGCTGCGACGAATAGCGAAGGCGAGTTACCTGCACATGGGCTTCGCGTTGGCGATATCGTGGCACTCGCGGAGCAGCCAACAGGAGCATCGCGCAAGACAGAGCTTCGGGACTTAGAAGGTAAGGGCATGAGAGGCGTCGTTGTTCGGATTTCAAAGACGCGGCTTGCAGTTGCACTAGAGGATAAAGATGGGGCTGCGACAGAACAGGAAGCTAAAGAAAAACTCTTACTGAGCCAGCGAAAAGTTTGGATCTTGAAGCTCGCAGACGAAGTCACTCACAAGCGAATGACGAGGGTGATGGATCAGATGCGCCGCATGGCAGAAGGAGATTACTCGAGACTAATGCGGGTACTTTTTGGTTTAGATGGCTTAGCATCAGTACAAGACGTCGGAGAACTTGAGTGGGTTGATGAAAAATTAAATGCAAGCCAGAAAGAAGCAGTCAAATTTGCATTGGGTAGTCCAGATGTGGCATTAATTCATGGTCCGCCAGGTGTAAGTGCTGGCTTTCAAAAAGAGCCATCCTTTCTACTTCCTAGTGATTCAGATAGATATAAATCCTTGGAACTTACTCCATGTCAAAACTCTGCTAATTTGTAATAATCAACGCATAGACGGGAAAAACCCAAACGCTCATCGAACTGATTCTACAGATGTTTAAGCGTGGGCTCCGAGTTTTAGTGTGCGGGCCTTCTAATATCTCAGTCGACAATATTGTCGAACGGCTCGCACCGCATAAGATCCCAATGGTCCGCTTAGGACATCCTGCTCGCTTACTGCCATCTGTACTCAACCATTCTCTCGATATCCTGTCACAGTCCTCGGATGCGGCTAGCATTGTCAAAGACGTGAGAAAAGAGATGGATAGCAAGCAGGCTTCCATCCGAAAGACGAAAAATGGCAAGGAGCGCAAGCAAATCTACGCCGACTTGAGAGAGTTGCGCAAAGAGTACAGGGAGAGGGAAAAGAAAGTTGTTGGAAATCTCTTAATAGAATGTAAAGTAATCCTTGCTACATTACATGGTGCAGGTGGCTTCAACATGAGAAATGAAGTCATTGATGTTGTCATAATAGACGAAGCTAGTCAAGCTTTAGAAGCTCAAAGTTGGGTGCCTCTGCTACGTGCAAAGAAGGTGGTTCTTGCCGGTGATCATCTTCAATTACCGCCTACAGTCAAGTCTCTAAATTCAAAACTAAAAATAAAAGCTACAGTATCAGACGAAATAATTAGTGGAATGACTTTGGAGACGACTTTATTTAGTAGACTACTGAAACTGCATGGCCCAGATATTAAACGTATGTTAACGATACAGTACCGCATGCATGAGAAGATTATGAGATTTCCTTCGGACGAACTTTACGAATCTCTATTAGTGGCAGCCGAGGGGGTTAAGAAGCGACGGCTAACAAACCTTCCCTATGAAATACGTGAAACTGAAGATACAATGGAGCCCCTAATTTTTTTTGATACCCAGGGTGGAGATTTTCCAGAAAAGAATGAGGATGAATCTCTCAACCATAAAGCTAGGAAGGGAGTCATTGGAGATAGTAAGAGCAATGAGATGGAGGCGGCCTTAGTAAAGTTCCATGTTGGTAATCTAGTGAGTAATCAAGGAATAATCCAGATGTCAAATTTCTCATATTCTTCACAGGTTAATGCTGGTGTCAAAGCAGAAGATATTGCTGTTATAACTCCTTACAATGCACAGGTACGGAACCCTCACGATGGAGATCAAAGTTATCATAGATGATTATCTGCTACTCTTTAGTTTTGAGCCTTGGATTAAATGTTTAATATTTTGTCAACACTAAACAGGCGTCACAAATGATCTAACATAATGCAGCTCACACTAATGTCGAATTCTTTAAAAGATTTATTTCCTGGCATTGAACTTGGTAGTGTCGATGGATTCCAGGGTCGAGAAAAAGAAGCCATAATATTGAGTCTTGTTAGAAGTAATCCGGAACATGAGGTGGGATTTTTAGGAGATAAAAGGAGGTTAAATGGTGATTTATTGAGGAGTATGCAGGGAACTGTACGTTGTTAATCTATATTTAGTTGCAATGACTCGACCACGATGCTCTTTGACAATCATTGGAGACTCTGAAACATTACAGTAAGCATAACTCAACACCTTATTAAAAGAATCTCTAGAACAGGCTTCAAACTAACTTGGATATATGATGGTTCTAGAAGCAATCAATTTCTAAAACGGTGGATGGACTTCCTGGAGGAACATTCTGATTTGCGATACCCTTCAGTAACGATGTTGAATTCAATTTGAAGTAAGGAATAATGGCGGGTAAATCTTTGAAGACAGTCAAGAGCAGGTTTATTTGAGACACCAAGCAAAATTCGTGTGCCGTACGGCAGATTTGCTTCGAAAACTTCTGTGAAGGAGATAAAAAGAGCAGTACGATACTATGTGCGTGATATCGATAAACTTTCTACCTTTTGATATCCTCGCCGCCGTTTTTTGAGTCATATCCACGTTGCGCCTACTAATCCAATGATTCAGTAAAATTTTTGAGCACGGGCACACCTTTACTTGAAGGCTTATCTTTCGAAGATTCTTCCAGGCCATAGTAGTACTGAGCTTCGATACGATCCAAAGATACACAAAGACTTAGTCTGTATATGTCATTTTTATTTGGTGAGGGCAATTGCGTCCGATTCGTATCGTTCTGCAGCGACTGCTAGACCCTTGAGGTTGTGCTGCACCACGTTTGAAGAGTCAACACACCCAATACTGTGTGGCTGTTCCATCCTGGGTTCCATCCTGGTTGTCCTTTTTTCTCTAGGTTATGTAAATATTGCCGCGAAGTCGATGAAAAGCTGCCCGCACGTCGATTTTAGAGACCCATGTTGCGTTGGCCACTAATCTAAGCGTTTCTCGAATTAAAGGTAAAGGATATCGATCTCGCTCCGTAATGGTAGGCATTCAACGCCCGATAATCTACGCAAAATCCGAGGTCCCCTTGAGGCTTTCTTTTAAAAAGAACTTGAGCCCCCCCTGGAAAACTACTGGATCGTATCTAATTTTTATCTAGTAGTTCCGTCAAATTTTTCCACAAGAACGGGAGTTCATCCCGCGACATTCCATATCGGCCTTTGTCATCTAGTTCCTTTGTTATCTAGTTTCAATTTTATATTTGTATCAACCCCCGATCGATTGGGAGGGAGTGCTGAGCCTTTACTCAAGTCATCATCTAGAAATAGCTCCATATAACTCTTAATTTCATCCGGAAGGCCTCTTTGCACCTCTTCCCGGGAAACTGCCTTCTTTGGCTCTAGGGCACGCGTTATGTCATTCATAGATATCGCGCCCACTACACACTCCTTGTTCCTTCGAGTGTACTTAATGAGTTCGGCAAATTCAATCTCGGACTCCAAAGTGTAACAGATGTTGAGCTGGTGGTGTTCCTGTAGCCAATGCAGTTCATAGGTGCTCCTAAATTGGCGTCAGAGCGTTACAGGGATTGCGGTCGCTGATCGCTTGGCATTGTGCCTAAGAGAATCTTTCAGAAGGACTGTAATAGGGAACCTTCTGGAAATACTTAAGGAATGGTTCATAAGTAAACTGAAGGTTCTGGAAGTGGGAAGAGGTTCTCTATATATGGGACTAGTGTAATTAGAACTTCCCTCTTCAGATAGAAAATAAACTATTTTTGATCCTCTATTTCTTGCCATCAAGATATAGTTGATCTGTGACATAAAGCTACCTGGTCGATGCTGACATACGACACACGTTCCTGAACTTGGGCTGGTGATCCTTATTCATACCATCTACTAGCACGTACTATCACCCTGTGCTTCCGAGACCCCATTCGTAGATACATACGCTTGACTGAATACACAACGTCATATTGTGTTCCATCCAGGGCTTCCCGAAAATTATTTTATAAGCTAGATTGGGTAACACATAGCCCCAGAGTTTCTCTCGACGCCTGTCGACATTCATGTTGACTGTGGCGACTCTGTCAATCACTGCTGTCGCTTTCCCATCAGCTAATCGAAGCGTCCGGGGAGTTATATCTTCAGTTTGTAGTTTATGATTGCGCACAAGACTTTCGTCAAAAATTGAGAAGCATAAGCAGCCTGTATCAACCATTGCTTTAATATAAAATGAATTATTAATTAGATAATCTATTAATAACAGAAGGCTATTTATATTTTCCAAATTTCTTCTAGCGTGGATCGAAACCAACGCTGTCTTCCTGAGCGCCGTGGGTGCGACTTCACTCAGGGCTCCTCGTTTTCAGACCCTAAGATAACTGAATTTTCATTTGACACCCCCAACGCACTCACACTCCCCGTTAGGCGATGCGCAGGCAGATGTGAGTGACAAAAACGACCGATATAACTTTTTTTTGTACAACGAGTACACCTCCCTTCATCTACTAATTTCTTAGATTCTTCCTTCAAACACCAGGGAGCTCGGGGCATTTTCGTTGCTTTATGTGGAGTTATGCCGTTCTCTTTTAAGCCCCTGATAGCCGCAAGCAACACATTTGTCTCCCCTCATAACTATGTCTCCATCCGAGTCCAGTTTAGGTTCTGGTCCACTTGAAATTACTGGGGCCTTAAGGTCCAGTTGAGCGCTTTCACTCATTGGGGCTCCCAATACCATGTTCGTTTGCGAAGCACCTTTAGGACGGTAATCTGCAAGTCCTTCAAGTTCTGCTGCTACTTCCCGGACCTCCTCAATCCAAGCATGGTAATCCTCAGACGGAGGCAACTTGACAATTAGAGCCCGTCGTAAACGAGGGTTGAGCGAATCTTTATATGCGTCTTCTCAAGCGATGTGTGAGCCTCGTTACCCCCACTTGGGCAACTCGATAGTCAAAATCTTTCAAAGAGTCGTCGAAATATTGGTGGTAGCTCTGCTCCATTCAATTTGACAAAGTCACAGCCGCCTGACGAGTCTGTTTGTCTTCAAACCGTTTCCGAAAGAATAATACCAGTTTACGCCAATCAAAATCTCCCTTCTTTTCACTTTCTCACAATCATTCGGCTGCACGAGCCAGCCTAATTTCGGGCAAGGTCTCAATCATATCTAAGCAGATTACACAAGGATCTACCTAAGGCGCCAACTCTTTTTCAACTCAAAGTTCTAGCCTACTCATACAAAAGATGAAATCTTCAACCTTCTCATTCCATTTAGGAAGGCCAGTCTCCCTTCTAGGCGCTAACAGAGAAGTCGGGTTTGGTGATGGCGGATTAGGTTTATGCGCAGGTGGAGCACTTTGAGTTGTTGGTCTACAAGCATTTCTTTCTTCGCGAATTCTGAGGGAGGCTTTGCATCTATCATTTCTGCATTGCTATTAATTTGATCTGAGTTTGCCATTGTCGGTTAGATAGTTAAATCGACCAGACTGTAAAACGAAAGTGCTGAGCTTGAGGACGAGGTGTCGGAATCAGAAACACTAATCCGCATCCACTGGGTTACGGGCTGCGGCTTTTTTAATGGTTATACAGTATAGGAACGGTATTGAATGTGAACAACGCTAAAATAGTAGATTCTACAGGGATATTAGCGTATTTTCTAACTTATTATGGCATGATTTACCGAAGATCTGCACTAAACCTTAA
>JAATOF010006574.1:0-14019 GCA_013170925.1 Podosphaera leucotricha
AGAGAGTACATGTAATTTCTCAATTACATAGTTGTAATTATTCAATATTATACATTTCATAATTTTCATAAGCAACTTTTTACTAGGATTGTAGACAGGGAGACGATTTCATCGTCCTGAACTTTTCACCATATAAAATTTAGAGTTTTAGCATGGGTATTGCGCTAACGATACCAAAATAGGTTAGATAAAAGCGTATACATGTATACCCTGTAAAACCCTCTTTTAATTGACAGGGAGCCGAATTTTATCGTAGTGATATAGTAGTACCGGTAACTACAAGTGTAGTTTTACCGCACGAGCAATGGCACGTCTCCATATCATAAAAATTGCCGTTCTTCGACTTGGAGTGAAAAAACGCAGCAAGCCCTGTCAATCTGATCTTTCAGCTACATGTATATGTCTACCAGGGTATATCGCGCGACTATCCCGAAGCCTTATTCTCATGCACCGGGGATATTCAAATTTTACTGTTGATTCTCAGTTACACGCAGTTCCAATACAGCTCGAAAAAACAGACTTTACATTATATGGATGACATGAATTATTCTCGATAGAACAAACACACTTCAACTTTGCTTGAAATATGCCCACGTTCTTCGATACACTTCTATGTTATCCTCGGATTGACACGTCGCATTTTCTGTAAGTATGATGTCCTGCCTGATGTCTTTCACCTTCGAATTCAACGATAGTGACTGCACCAGTAATCTTCAAATCTTTGTCAAGCACTAAACGGTCTCCTGAATCTGTCTTTGTTAGCTTACTTGAAATCCGAGGTGAGATAAACACTCACCAGGCTCTGTTTTAGAAAGAAAATTATCATTAAACGAGATCAATCGATATGGCCCTTGCGCTTTGAATTCATTTGGCAAGGAATAAAATGGCCGTTTATTACCAAAATTCTGACGCGCTGCTGCCTTTTGATATCGTTGAAGGGGTGATGCCCAATATCCTCGATAGTATTCATTGCCTCCACAAATGATTTTTCTGATGTTGTTCTCCTGGTTTAGGGGAACGTGATCAAAAGTTTCACGGAGAGCGGTAGCGAAGCCATAATAGGATAAAAATGCAATCAAGAGAGCAAAAGGCTTCATTCTCTCGATTAGCTATAGTAAATAAAAATTTTAGCTTGGACTACTGATCACCTGGGACTTCAAACATGATATGCTCGCTGACCGGCCCGATGTGCTAGATTTTCAAACATATACGAGGGTATGGATGGGGTAGATTATAATGGTAATCTTGATATTTGAAAGCGAAATCATTTAAAATGCTGATATTTGAAACATTGTGGATTAAGAGTCTGTGATGGGAAACGCGATTAATATTGCGATCACGTGGAAGAGTTTACGCGCGTACGCGATTGTATTTAATATCTCTGGTCCTTTCCTAGATCCCTTTCTTCTGTGTAGACAATCTTATTAACCAGATTTGACCTCGTCAATCTTCCTCTTATCCATCCCTTGACAGAGTCTCTCTAGATTTAATCTTATATACGGCCTTGGCATAGTTTGGTTTGATTTGATTTATTTCAAGTGCTAGCCTAAAACTAATTAGCACGGGACTGGTTCGTTACAATACAAATGGATGGTTAGTACATGGTTACTATTCAACTCCAAAAATTTGGTCATTCTTGTATTTGGTTGGTAGCCGAGCCAAAAGAGTTTTCATACAGACAAGCCAGACCTTTTTACAATTCTGGATGATGAGTAATTATGGATTGATCTAAGTGTTTGATGGTGCAATCGATAATCCTGAATCATATAAGGTGATAGATGGGCTGCATGGTGTAGTAGTACATCGTTCAGGCCGCTCTGCCAAGCAGAGTTTGGGCATCCTGCACAAATGCCACTAGCAAACCCCCTTAGCCATATCTCTCGTACATTCGTCATTAGTGTCACGGCCAAAGGCTGCAAAACTCAATGAATTTAGAAGGAAAAAGTAAGAGTGACTTTTTATGCTAATGTTGCTCATTATACTATTAATTGGTATAAGACATATGTACATATATGTACACCAATTATATGTTCATAAAGTTCACAAAAAGTATTCTACATTGGTCTATTGCTGGAACATAGAAAAGATAGAGTCACACAATGCAGTATCAAAAAGATAATCTATTCAATAATCCAAAGAAGATGAGGGAGAAATAATAACAAGTGTTGAGTATCAAGCCCTCAATGGATTTGGAAATAAGATTTGTAAACATAGTAGTCTTACCTACCTGTAGAAGCTAATTAATTAGACGTCCAGGCTTTATCATAGTTAGATTCACGAGTTCATGGATGAGCCACAAATGTGCAACCATAGTACCCGAGCTTAGTATATGCCTCGCAACATTAAACAAAACACACACCCTAGAGCCTGGCCATGGGAGTTTACAGAGTCGCACGGCGATCCAAGAATGGAGAGCGGGCGCAGGAATCACGGCTGAGGATAAGTGGTATGGTTGGACAAGACGGATAATAAGTCTTTAGGTAGTTTCTTACCGTAAAGAAATATTATGGTGCAAATTGTCGTAAACAGGAGCGTCGAGGTTCCGCTGGAAGTTGCCTTCTCCGCCCAGTTTCATTCTGGCGCGGGTACAAATTATAGACGACATTTCCTTGATTTTCCTTTACCTAGCCTGGAAGAAGTGCACCGTAGTGTTATAGCAGTACCAGCGAATGCTTCCTCTAGTCGGAGTGTTCAATGTCCATCTAAAGCTCTATAGATCGAACAACGTAAACATATCCAATGTCTTTCATCCCAAGATTGAACAGAAGAATGCGTGGCAGTACGTTATCCGCAAACGTAGTAGATGACTAACAGGTGTCTCGGTAAGCATCAACAATTAGACAATTCGTTATCCTCTAGAGTGATAAAATGCTAACCGATAAGATTGAGTTGACTGGCACTCTTTCAAATGAGCCGGAAGATATCCTCTCCTCAGCGCTGGGGGTAATCTTTCCTGATGACATAACCAATCAGCACGGTGATGGCACCTGCAGCGTCATCTACAAAAGCGTACGGCACGGTGAAATCATGCTGACCCTTGCGAACCCCAAGAGTGAGGATACCATGTTATTTAGCCATTTTGTCTGGAATGCGGCCGTTCAGCTTGCCGTCTTGATCGAGGAGGGTGATGACACGTGGAATGTAGTGGGACAGCGCGTCCTTGAATTGGGCGCTGGTACGGGCTTGGCGGGTATTGTGGCTGGTCTCGCCGGTGCAGCCGAAACTGTCATCACTGACTATCCGGCGCCTGAGGTGCTTGCAAATATCAAAGAAAATATCACGCGTGTGAATATGGCGGAAGAGATAACTGTGAACGGGCATACATGGGGCATATTAGATGATCACTTCGCTATTGCTCAAAAGGGAAAATTCAATCGGATACTGGTATGTGATTGTCTATGGATGCCGTGGCAACATGCGAATCTACAGGAAAGTATCGCCTGGTTTCTGGTGGCAGGTGGCCAAGCATGGGTTGTTGCGGGATTTCACACGGGCCGAGAGAAGATGAGAGGGTTTTATCAACAGAAAGCTTTGAAAGAACACCAGCTGGTAATTGAAAAAATTTGGGAAAGAAACGCCGATGGTACAGAGAGAGAGTGGGTAGAAGACCGAGGCATAGAAGATGTGACAGAAAGAAAGAGATGGCTGGTTATAGCAATTTTAAGGAAGGAGTAACGAATTAACTAACTTGAAAATTAATATATCTAAATGAATCAAGACCGTGGTGAGAAAATATTACTCCTCAAGATACAATTGACTAAACCAGCATTTACTTTTGAGATCCTGTACAAAAAGCAACCCATTTTTTGTTGTCCTAGATAAAAACGCCTCTCCCGGAATGATTTTACCTGAAATAAAGATACTAAATAGTGCAACTGGCGAGTAAAAACACTTGAGCTTTATTTAATTAATTGATTCAAGGTCAGCTGTGACCAGCGTATCAATATTGAAAGGTGAAACTGGGTCAAGATTGATTACTTCAGATGTCTCAATGTTGATTAGACATCTGATTTCATTATCCATCCATTCATTATTATTAATCAAGGCGATAGCATTTTTCCAGCTTTCTTCGTCAAAGACTGGAACCAGCCCACAGGGTGCTAGAACTTGGATGTTGCCAACCTTTTCCTGGGGATATTTTAAGACTTCAACGGTATGTCGAACTAAGCTTGAAAGCGTAGGGCAAGATAACAAAGTTATCTTCTTAAGACGTCGACCGGCCTGAAGAATATTCATGTGGAATTTTAGTATATTTTCCTCTGGTCGGGAGAGCTCCCGACCTTGATTAGTTTCTGCTCCTTTGTTGCCCCTTGTCATGAGGTTTAGCGATGCTGGGGCATTCGGCATTATACTAGCTTCTGAGCTGACACCACCATGCCCCGAAGTTGCACCCAAAAATTGATCTGGAATTATTGGTAAAGGCCGTGAGACAAGACTAAATTGATTTTGAAAAGGGTTAGGAGAGATATCAATGGCTTCAGAAGATGTTGGAACTGGCAAATTTGCCAATCCGTTGCCTTGGTCATGATCCTGTGAATTTCTGAGTTGCCTTTTCCCCATCCGTGTCTTAATTGCGTACTGGCGCTGTCTCTCGTTAGTAACCATCCGTCGCATTAGCGGAGTTACGAGTTGAATTATCCTGAGCGCTGTTAATGTGTTACTGCAATATAAGTAATTACCTATAGATGGAGGCGTACTTTTTTTTCGATTCAGGCCATTTGTATCTCCCTTCGTATACCCTTTCGGACTCTGATCCGAAGCAACGTTCACCCCAGCCTTCTTCTTCCAGAAAATGTTTGACATAACAGTAAAGTTTGAGTCTGCCCATATCATTTTCTGCTCGTCGTTTATTACCGATAGCCTCACGTCGTTCGGGATATCTTTCATCTAGCATGTAGCTTTTAGCTGCGGCTTGGAGCGTAATGAATGCTTCTGCAGTAAGATCCAAGGAAATAAACAGTTTAGATATAGGTTTGCCTTTTTTATTATTTAAAATTTATTTTTTACCAGAACTTGCGAAACTTACGTGTGTACTTCTTAGAAGCTGCAGATGGTCGCCTAAACAGTGCAGCCATCGGTAGAACTCCCGCAAGTCTTGCTTCAGAATTTATCTCTTCTCTTGGGGGAATGGTAACACGAGTGTTAGCTTCATCTACATCTTTTCTGCCTATCTCGTCATCCTCTGGAGGTCCCCAAATCTCCAATTCTCTATCCAATAGATCTTCTTCCCCCTCGGATATTTCGCTATTGCTTTCATTATCATGATCAGATGTGAGATTTTCTGTCTGACATCCTGATTCAGGCTCTCTTGATTCTGGTTCTCCTTCTGGTGTGGATCTGTCTTCAGACTGAGGACCGGATTCAGGTTCTTTTGATTGATTAATTTTATTTTGAGATTGATAATCGGATTCTGGCTCTCTTGATTGCAAAATTTGATCTCCTAACTGGCAACTTGATTTTCGCTCTTCTAATTGCGAAGTTTGGAGTCCTTTATTTTCCTCAAGGGCTGGATCAGCAGATAATTGTCGCGATCCAAGTTCAAGGATTTCTGCTAGAATAGATTGAGATGGAGATTTCGATGACACCGTTGACCTAGCTGGAGAGAAGTCCAGGCAATTTATCGACGAGGGTGGCGATCTTTCCTCGGAAGGTATAGATATTATTGAGCCCGGGCGTCCCTGGGAATAAGGTTGAGTTATCTTTTCTATATCCTGCACAGATGAAGTTTCTGATGGATTAATTATGTTCACAAGGTGATTGTTGGATGTTGCTTGGGTCTCATCTTCCGATGGTTTAGTAGGATCGAAATTGCTCAGGCTTTGCAACAATTCCAAACTCTTGGAGTAGGAATCGAGTTCATGAGCGGGGATATAGGCATTGTCTGTATTGGTGCCTAGTGGATTTTGGTTGCCATACATGTCGCTGCCATAACTTGATAGTTCAGATTGGTACCGTCACGGTTCGTTTCTACGACAAGTTTTAGGCAGTTCTGCTCACCCCGCTTCATCACATTAATTGCTAGGGTGGCAAACTGAATTATATTACTCGACAAGTTATTGTAACGAACGAAATGCACTTCCAGCTCATGAATTATCATGTTTGATACTACCGTAAACTCATCCCCAGTGTATTCAGAAATTTTTTCTTTCGCTGCACTGCTGGCGATCAGTGGATTAGTCTTCCTCATCATACGACATTACCTTCCTATCAAAACAACACCCGCATACTATATCGTACCTATTTTTTTCGCGCTTGCACTACCTGCTAGTATAATACTCCTTGTTCCTATAGATTTGGCATCGAATGCCCGAGATATAGATGCAACGCGGTACCGAGGAATCTGGCTACCCACGAGAGTCATCTTAATATCATGGCGCATTGTTTACTGGGAAACGTTTTTGCTGACTTGGTCTGTCGGTCCCAGAAATCTACAATAAACATCTAAACTAACTTGTGTCAGGTTTATTTTACCTATTCTTGCCGAATATGCCGATGCAGGTTATCGTGAACCCAAAGCACGGCTTATGTGGTCCTTAAAGAGGAACCTGGTATACTATGGAGTTCTTTTCGGCTCAGGTTTTCTGGGGATGATTTACTTCTTCATAAGCTCTGGGGCATCACTGACTACGCTTAAAGGAATTTTGATGGCAACGGCTTATTTCTGGGGCTTGATAATTGCCATCTACCTAATGGGCCATGGACTTATTGCCATACCCAGGAAATTCTTCCAGAATGCCGACCTTCGTGGAAGACTTGAAAGATTATATATCCATGCGGCCAAAGTTCATGAAAAGATGACCGATTCGATACAAAACCTCGAGGATCTTCAAGCTGAAATATCTGAATTGGCAAGACGAAAAACCCAAGTAACAGCTAAGTACCAGGATTGGATCGAAGAATTGGTCGATGATTCTCATGTCCCTTACACTAAGCCTCGAAGCCTTATTACTTTGATTTCTAGTTCCGATATTAATGTCCCTAGCACTGTCACAGAAACATATATGGCAGATCTCAGTCGAAATTTATGTAGGGCTCATCATTCTCGGGCTCGATATCTCGATGAATGGAATCGAGTGGTAAACGACGCTTCGAAAGAAAAACGGATTATTGATGCGTTCTCAACTGGCCACATCGATATAGGAAAGGCAGCGCTAGACGCTAATATATGGGAACGCTTTACTTTGCTTACTCCCCGGACTAAATTTTTCTACAAATGTTATTTTCTGCCATGTTTAAGTAAAGTTTTTGGAATTTTTTTCTCAATGGCTTCATTTTGTATTATTTGGTCAGAACTCGTCAAACCAATAAATCCCCTCTTTTCAATAATCAGAGTCACTGTTATTCATCATCCTAATAGCGAAGAAGGAGAAATTGGAATCGCCGGCCAATTTATTGCCGCCACTTGGATCTTTTACATGTGCTTTGCAGCTTTGATATCACTAACCGAGCTAAAGGTATGGCGAGGTCGAGCTCTTGTTCGTCGAAATACTCATGGTGAAAGTGCCATGTGGTATTCTTATCAAGTTACAAGACTAAGTATTCCGTTAGCCTTTAATTTTATTACATTCTTGGACCCAGATATCTACAAACAAACAGTTTTTTACCAGTTTTTGGGGAACCTTATTAATCTAACTCCTCTTTCAAGCTGGTTTGATACTTGTTGGCCAATATTTATCGTTGTTCCCGTCTGTGCAACGCTATTTGGTCTCTACAGTAAGATTCATAACTGCATAGGATATGGTGGATATATCACGGAAGATGAACAAAGTGACACCTTGTTGGGGTATGAAATCAGCCGCTCTCGTGAAGGGAAAGAATTAATCGAGAAGGAGCTATATGGGGTTATTTCATCAAGTCGCAATGCACCTAGCTCTTTGAATCGACGCTTCGCCGTCCCAGCAAGCCCTAATCTTCGCCCAGATTCCGGTCAGTCTACCTTTCCTGCGTCTAGTCAGTATAATACCGTCTCTTCTTCTTTGCTTCGCTCAGGCTCGGACTCTCAAAGACAGACAGACTCAATTCTCGATGATAACTTTCTGGGCTCTTTCGGACATCGACTGAAAAACACTGTGCAAACAATACAAACTCCGAGATGGCTTCAAGATGTCAGTGGAAATATTGGACTACCGAAGTGGGCTGGCAGTAACTCTGAGACGCAACCCACTGGGGCTGTGTCTAAAATTAGTAATTTTTTCTCTGGAAATCGTCATGATAGAGGGCTTCGTCTATAAGAGACCTTCATATTGTGTTCGCGTATTTTGTGATTTTGATGGCGTTGAGTTTGGAGTCGAATGCGAACGGGCACAGGATGGGAATTTCACTTAAAACGCCAGAATAACCAGGTTACATTAGTAGAAAAATAGCTGGTCTTTTTTCCTGACATTGTTAACAGGTCTCTTCTGGAAAGGGTGTTAATCGGACTCAGTTCTGGGGACTAACTCACGGAATATTAAAGAATAATGTTTATCGAAGTAAGCATATAGCGTATGGAAGCTTAGCCTTACTATCCAATAGATACTTCAAGGACGAAACGAGGCCAAAGGGTCGACGTATAAGGAGGCTTGATAGATAGTAACTAGAAGTAAATCTCGGCCAACTCGTTGATAATTACAATGGCTTTAATCCACAATCCTGGTTACACACGTAAATAGTCATCCTTGGTGAAATATACATGACATATACATGTACAACCGATCCGATTGTGCGCAAACAATACCCCAATGCAACAAAAATACGCAGAGATTAATCACCGGAGCATTAGTTTGACAATAGTGTCATCGATGACAGGGCGACACATCTATTGAAGCAATAGAAATACCCCATTCGTAGAATCTGATAAGGTACTCAGAAGAGATCATAACCAAATAACCACTCTTAGAAGTAGAACGTACAGACTAAATGGGGTAAAAGTTAGATGTATTATTTTACTACATTTTTAAATCATTACTATTTTTTCCTGGGGACATTGATCTCTTAATACATTGTTCAGGGCTAGTCTCAGCTTTGTCATTATCATAAACATGTATGGTCAAGTCTGTATATCTTCAATGGAAACAAAAGGTAGTAAAGGCTAGTGACCAAAATCTTGTCTATTTCTACATCGAGTCTATCTAGGGAACGGGCAGCAGACTGTTGATCAGAACGAAGTAGACGTGTGTAAGGATTCGAAGTTAAAATAATAAGGGCGTCAATCGACATGAGAGATGCTGGACGTCTTAGGACCACGTTGGCGCCAAAATCTATCATTGACTGGGAATAGTGAGACGTAGCTAACTTAAGGATAGGAGACGTGTCCACTTTACTTGATCGATGATGTTCAGTGCGATCCATCGATGGCATTTTTGTATCTTTCTCATCTTCACATCACGAACCCATTCCTGCAGTTCTTTAACCTCAGCCAGGATACACCCAAGGCTAACGTCTTTCCGCGGTCTTTGTGCCCGGCTGAGGCCATACTAGTACTCCCCCTGGCCCGCATAATTGTAGAAAGTCATCTACATGTACACATGTAGCTTACATAGTCTGATTTTGGGTTACAAGACCATAACTGATAGGTAAAATTATTAGATCGCCGATTGCGAAAATTCGTTGAGGACGATTCCCCCGTTAGGAAGGCCAAGAATACAATCTTCTTCTTCTAATCCATTTTCAATTACTGTATAAACCGGAATACTCTCTCGAACATCCAATGCCGACATCAGATCCCCATAACTTATATCTTTCACTACAGCCGAATTTCGCGCCAGAAACGTTTGTCACGAAGTCTTCCTCGCTATTTATTAATTACTAAAGATTACCCAGGTTCCCGTCTTCATCGGTGCCGTTCGAATTCATGCCGTCAGCGCAGCAGGAGTTCCAGCTATTGGATTTCCAAGCGCAACAACTTTCTGTAATTCTACAATAGTTTGTTCCAGGAATTTATTTTAATATTAGATTACTAGTGGAAAATCGGCTATCTCACGGCTCATACACAATTCCTCCAAACGCTGGGTAATCAGAAGTTCCATGAACAGGCACGGGTTTGCAAAGTTGAAACGAAGCTTAGGGATCGCATTGTGATTAGAACTGCTCATCAGGCTGGTCTTTCCAGCGAACTGATAGCCGAACAATTCGGATACTCTTTTTTCCAGGCCTATTACACCCTAAGCCGATTCATCAGTCCGAAAAGGCACTTGTGTGGCAGCAAGCCGGCAATCCCTGAGGAAGTAGCATCACAGATTTTTGAGTGGATAAAGAGGAATTAGGCCAATCTCTCTGTCCTATACAAGCTTTTGCCCTCACTTGCACCCGAGTTAAACCTTCAGTCATTTGGCACGAAGTCTATTAGCAGGGCTGTCAAGTCAATGGGATATGAGCGAAGGACCTCAAAGAAAAAAGGATTCAATAATTCACCAGAGCATCGACTAAGAATACTGGATTTCTCCCGCTTGGGTCTACTTTGGTCTCGTGAAAGGCTATATAACCAGATGTTTTCCGATGAAACATGGGTTTATGGTGGTGCTAATACCCAAAAATAAGTGACCGTCCGGACCAGGGGCAAAAGAAATGAACTTTTGATGGACAAATTTCATCCTGATTGCCTCACTCAAAAGAATGGCAAATGTCCTGGCTGGAAATTTCACGGAACCATTCATAATGGTAGGAAAGTGGCAGGTACGATCTGAGAGAGAGACTGGGGTAATATAACCTCAGCTCGGTACGATGAACAAATTCTTTCTCAGGTAGGAGACTACTTCTGGATTGAAAGATTGAATGGAGGCACACCTTGGTTCCAGCACGATAATGCACCAAGCCACCGGTCTTATCTGACTCAAGAGAATTTCCAAAGTCATGATATTTCTACTATACCTTGGCCTCCATATTCCCCGGACTTGAATTTGATCGAGCATGTCTGGTCTTGGATGAAGAGGTACGTTCAGCTGCACCATAACCTGGCATGCTACGATCCTTCGCGGATAAACACCAATTATCTTCGCCAAATCATTGAGGCTTGGATAGCAGTTCCGGACGATTTTATTACTAACTTGTATGAGCGTGGTGGAATTGTTGTGCTGCCGTGATTCGTGCTGAAGGCAGTCCGGTTAACTATGGAGGACTAACCTAAGTTTATCTATCCATAGTTACTTCGAAGTATAAGTTGTTCTTGTCTAGAATTGGACTTCCAGTAATCCAATCAAATTCTTACGAAATCACGGGTCTATCGTAAAAGATATGCTGTTTATCCCGGTAGGGTCCTTTGATTAAACCCCGAAGGCCATGAATACTAAAGAAAATATACGACTCGGCATGGAAAATTTTGGAGAATATTCTCAGTTAAATGTGATCCTCCGAAGCATCCAATGCCCGGACTCCTAGAAAAAACTGGGCCACGATAGCCAGGAATGGTCTGCGAAATAATCCAGGCCCTTCATAATCAAAATCTGCTCCTTCAGTGCTGAAACCGAAGGTGAAACCGCATGCGCAGATGATAGACGCCTCTTTTTTCGCCTGGAAAGCGACTCTGAATGGCGATCCCCATCACTCCCCGGCGCACAGAGTGAAGTGTCCAACCTACTTTAACTGCTAGAATGATGAAATTAAATTCATTCAACGAGAAAAAACCAGCTTTGGAATAACAGCAAAGGATGGGAAAGCCCGTCAAAGGCCATTGAAAAAAGCCAATGGGGTAAATGACACTTTTAAGCTGGATCAGACATCTAATGTGGTTGCCCTACGAATCGCCACAGTCCCAGTATCAATAAAATTCTCTCCCGGAACAGTTTCTACGACAGCCAAAATGGTCGCAGACGACAATTTCCGAGTCACCAGCACGGCTCCCGCCTAGATACGGCCACACGGTGCCACAAAATTTGGAGCGAAATTCCAGAACTGGCAGGCCCTCTTCCTTCGAGAGTCTGCACCACGGCCGGGATTTCGACTTTTCCTCGAATCGGAAATGACTTCAACCTTCCGACCCCGCCGCCAAATTGAGAAACGCAAACGCTGTCTCGGCTTCCACACTACACGTGGTTGCTCCAGCCTGCTGGGACTGCGACCTAACGATGCACTCTGCCGCAGAGTATAAGGCCCTCACTAGATGTCGGAACTGTGGGGGTCCCACCGATCGGATAGCCGACAGTGTCTGGAACGACCTTCACGGACCGGTCTGGTGACTAATGATTAATTTGCCACAATCCGCCAATACGGACAGCGCAAGTACACGGCAGTAGCTAAAGCAAATGTTGCTGTTCGAAAAGCAGAAGAAGTGGTATCTATGGCTACTTCAACGAACGTTCAGATGGATGAAGTAACGTGTTTGGGGTTTGGAACACTAAAGAAGAAATATGAGGAGCAACAACTCGTGATGAAGTCCTTCATGACTTCATGAATAAATACTTAAGAACTGGCTGTCTAGAAAGGTTTCACTGCAAGCTCATCTCATGCTCTCACCGGAAAACGAGGAAATTTCGTCATCTGAAAAGACGTGGCAGGAAAGGAGATGTGCGAAAAGCACGGAAGCCGATCCAGATTTTTAGTCCTATGTCTTTTCGTTATGGGTTGGAGTTTTGGGCTTATTATCACATAATTAGCTAGAGACCCTTGGTCAAAAATTGGGTTTGAAATCCAGCACCCATCAACGAGAGTGAAATAATTATATGAGTTTTTGGGTGCATGCAGCAGACGTTAAAGATAGTTATTGTCTATATGCTGTTTAGTATAAAATGTTCTCAAGAACTGTTACCTCAGTAAAAAAAACCTAGTAACACCATATATTAATCCCCCTGAAAAATTAGACTCCGCGCTAGACACCTGCTCCCGAGAAAAACCATACTCATCATCAATTAACGTACATTTAGTTTAAAATACGCCATCAACAGTAAGAACGAGTGATAACGTTCCGAACACCTATTTATGATTAACCTTAGGGCATATGGATACCGAACCGCTGATATAAAAGACGATGTTACTGAAGGAGCTCTTCGCATGTCCAATCTTCATAACTAAGTATCATAAGTACGGTTTAGCCTAGAGAGGTTCAAAGACTCACCATCCATCAGGCATATACCTTCGTACGATCAAAGGGACTTTCTTTTCTCTCAGCTCTTTGATAGCAATCTGCAATGGATCTGTCTCTCCTTCTAGGTCAACAAGTACAGGCGCATTCATACTAAGAGGAAGGGTATAGTTAGCCAATATTATGTTTTAGAGCTTATTTTTAGTTAAAGTGAATTTTACCTAATCTGTAAAGCTCTTGTCCCCAAAATTCTAGCTCGTTCATATTTCGTCATGTATGGAGTTGTTATACGTTGGTCATTAGGAATCTTTTTATCTTTCGGTGTCTTCTGGCCTTTTTTGATAGCCGCCGGATCTCCAGACACAACGACTGATCGATCAGCTGTCGGCAACAGCTGATCGGGATTTTGACCAATCGCTATATCATCCACCTGTGTGTTGGCTCCAGTTTCTAGATCAAATGGGTCAACTGGCTCATCGGGATCGTACTCGGGCTCTTCGTTGTACACTGGAGAAAAACTGGGTTGGTTTTGAATTAACGATAGGAGCTGGATTTATGTAGCTGATAGACCATCTTGCACTCACCCTCCATCATTACCTCCATCCTCAATATCAGACATTTTCGAATTTTTATGACTTTGAGTTCAAATGGCTCAATGGGTAGAATACGGAGATAGAATTTATGACTGTAGAGAGGTATAGTCTTACTCGTGTGCACAAGGGAATGATAGAATTTTATGTCAGACGCGAGTACCTAGGTGGGGGCTGTCGCGAAAACTGAAAAGCGGCCAATCAAATCACCATTTTACAGAGGGTCACCAGAGTAAATTTTACCTCCCTGCAAATTGACAAGATTTCTTTGCTCGATAATATGTACTCTCCCGCAAGGGTCTTGAATAAGTCAATTTGCGACAGGGGTTTTTCCATACAAATTTAATTGAAAAGCTTTTTAGCTAAGCCTATTTCGGAAATGATACCCGTCAATTTGTATGGCTTACGTGTACGAGAAATCCTGAATGTAATAGC
>JAATOF010006578.1:0-19948 GCA_013170925.1 Podosphaera leucotricha
ATAGTATAAGTTGTGACAGCGGTACATAAATTCCTGCAACGTTGAAAGAGAAGCATCTACCCCTGCTGGATTGACCACCAAAGGTGACCTCACCTTTGATGAGGTTAAACAGCGTCTCTTGGATACAGATTACCAAACTCCTACCCAAACAGCCTTGATCTCTCGTGAACAGTGGCTCAAATTCTTTCAATAACTCCGCAGGGATTAGAAAGCCTAAAATGTGCACACATTACCAGAGACATTTTCCCTCGGCCAATTTGAATCACGGATGGCATAAATGTCCTAATCGCAGATTGAAGAACTCGTCTGAGAGGGGCAGCGTCATTATAGAAATGGTAAACGTAACTATACAACAAAAACTGCCAAGCTGTCATAGGCTATAGCCTAGCGCTGCCAAGGCTGATGCCTGAGGAAGTTGTTATATTATAATAGAGGAGGCTGGGAGTCAGAGTATAAAGATGTAGTTTCTCTTGGACACATATTCCTTCCCACTTGAAGATCTTTTGTACATAGCTCTGGATATTTTGTGAATAACAACCTATTTTAAGACCCTTACATTATCTTCAAGTTTTAATCTTTCCAGAACATCCTTTCATAGTTGTGTCAGAGAAATGGCGAATCCAGCATCAGGAAATGCACCACAGTCATTGGATACTGACGAGTAGAATCAGTTACCAACACAAATAACAATGAGCCGACTCTACAATCAAATGCTATTAACGCAACTGCAGTTCAACCATCAATCTGTTATTGTTCAGAATTAATACCAATTAATTGAGGAACAGAAGACTTAGATCTCAACCTTGCAGGTGTAATTAAGTTCGAATCCCGCACCATTAAACGATTCAGCGCCTTAGGTTATAGTCAAGGAACCCGTATAAGAGAAGTTGCCAATTCTGGAAAAGTTATGAGGCAATAAATCAGATTGGGACGAGTGGTACTTGGCTGCAAAACACAAGACTCACTAAGGATGGGAGTGCCATAAGATATAAATTTGATTTATTTACTTATGTTTTCTCTAGGCTCGAAGCTAATGCTTCAAAATAAGTTTCATCCCACGTAAGCATACTCAAAAGATAATAAATCTGGAGACGGTGGGAATTTTTAAAATAACTAGATGCAATTTTGGGGATAGTAATGTGAGATAGAAAGCTGTGCAGATCTTCAATGTTAAATAGAAAGAAAAAGAACCTTTCTCTAAATTTCTCGCTAAATTTGAAACCAACTCCGATGAACAGAAAATTGAATTACTGAAACGCGTTACTTTGGATCACCTGCCCCGACGACGTGCGAGTGTTAATGAACAAATAGATCCACGCCCTCTCTTCCGCATTTGCCATCGAATGAACTTATTTCTGAGCGCCGGAGGTTGATGGAGTCTCAGTCTATTAAGACATTCCCTACATCAACCTTTTTTGTCTGGCGCGAGCCATTTTTACACTCTTCTTTCCCCGAACCTTTGGGGGTCGTCAAGTCGATTGCCATTGGATGCGCCTACGAGTTCATGTTTTTCATCAGCGACTTTCGGCGCACTCGGCCGGAGGCCGGCTGCAAGATGCGAACCATTTACAAATGACAATAGAGCAGGATCTCCTAGCACTTGAGCCAGAAGTCTTTGGCTCAGAGGTGGCCTTCACAAGCGATGCACAAGTGGAGGCTCAAAATAGCTCAAACTAGTTTATTAAACGCATTTTTATAGAGCCTCGGATTTTCAATTTACTCGAGAAGGATAATCATACAAAATATCTAATTGTTTAAGCCTGAGATTTGATCATCTATCTTAAGACTGCAACTGATAAAATTATCTTATCAACTATCATTCTCTCTCACCTCTAGATAGAAGTTGTGGAATATCGTCAACAGCACTATGGCCCCCTAGTATATCTGTAGATTTTCAGTGATGGACTTTAAGGATTGTATATGACCAGGTCAGAGATAATCACTTACCGTGCACTGCTTTAAATAGTGGATAAGCATGTTCTCTACCCTTCGCTTTCAAAAAAATATTAACTTCATTTGCCGTGGAAGTTCCTTGTAACTTTTGCCCATTTAACTCCGTCTGTTCGACTTCTGTTACACTCACATCACGTTCAATTGATAGCTTGGCACATCTGAAATTTCTACCACCAGAACAGCTTGTGATCAAATCTGCTACTCCGCAACTTTCTTCAGTAAAGGTACCTGTATGTACGGTCTGTCCAAAAAATTCTTTTCCAAACTTCACCATCTCGAGAAGTCCTACTCTCATCACTGCCGCCTTTGCATTATCACCCCATCCTTTTCCATCCACAAACCCAGCAGCAAGTGCAACGATGTTTTTAAGGGCACCTCCTAGAGAGACACCTGCAACATCTGAAACCATGCTGACATGAAAATAGGGCCGATGAAATAAGGTTTTGAATATTGCATGGTCTAGGGGGGGGTAGTCTGATGGTAGTGGCTTAAGGTCAACTTTACTAATGCGACCTAAAACATCTCTGTGGGTTTGTAGTGGAAAAGAGGTGGGCATGCAGCCAGTAGGCGTAGAGACTCGAGAGTCAATAGTCGGGGGATCATATGCAATTGTTGTCTCGCTCCATTTCTCGCGCGCGATTTCGTTTGCAATATTTGCACCTGATAAAGCACCACAGTATATTCCAAGCCCATCACCGATCCATTCAGAAAAAAGATTTATCTCAGATTCTGTAACATTTACACCTTTGATGCACGAGATACCGCGTGCATATGGTAAGATTAAGCCTTCGAGTTGTTTTGTGATTCTACCAATGAATTGATGAGGGACATTGAAGATTAAGATGGAAGAATCTTTCGCGGCATCTACCACTGATGGATTTGCAATTATGTTAGTAGGAAGGGAGACACCCGGGAGGTATTTCACATTCTCGTGATAATTGTTAATTATGTCGGTAAGTTTAGAAGTATTATTGTTAGAGTTGGAGTAATGTTTCGAGTCTTTGGGTATAGTAACCTCTTCTTCATATACCCACATTTGAACATCTCGATGAAAGAGATCTGGATGCTCTTTGGTATTTTCGGCAACTATTTTGGCAATTGTCGATCCCCTAAAGCTGTCAGGATAAAATATTTTCAGGAAATTAGAGCTATTTGTAGAAGTTTGATATACCAATTACCTGATCCAATGACAGTCACCTTATGCTTTTTGGATGGGGCGTTGATGTAAGCCATATTTTGTGATGGAGAGAGGTGGTTCATTGTTTGCACAGTTCGTCTGATGACTCTGGAAGCTGTTGTGGTCAATTTCATGAGTACCTCTGCCACACAAGCTCAACTCAGGTAAGAATGTAGAGACATGTGCAGAAAGAATCTTAAAACGCACATCACACTTGAGAACGTCACCCGCTAACTCTGCCCAGCAACACCCCCACCCGTCCGTCTATAATAAGTATTTGGTTTGCCTCTCTAGGTGTGCAGGTTAGGGAAGCTCTCATATGTTTTCAGGGATCAAGGAGGTACAACTAGCCCCCAAAAACATCCTCAAGTAGAGGCGAGATCGACAAAACCTTCCAGTTGATTACATACACCAATTAATCTATTCCTAGCACCATACATTCACAGCGTAGAAATACTTCTCTTCAAACTGTTGCTAATGCTCTTCATTTGTCAGATACAGGAAAAATATCCCTATTTTATTTAAGCAACACTAACGCTCGAAAGCTTTTTATCCTATTTAGTTTACAGTTACACGGGTAGATCCCGAAGCTGCAAGCAGCCATTAGCCACAGCAAGCAAGCAAGCAAGCAAATTTCAACACTGCTGCTCAAGAGAAACTGTTATACTTGCTAAAGAGATAAAGCTTAAACTGAAAAATTATGGAAATGGTTCAACTCCTAGTATTCGTACTCAAATAAATCAACTCCAGGATAAACCTGAATTAAGGATTAAGAAATATACCTCCTTCCACAGATTTAACAAGAGCTAGAAAGAAACGACTCAAATTAAGGGTACGAGTTCTATCTCTAACAATATTGTATTATATCACTTACTTGCAATGACACTCTTTCAATTTTGCACTAGAGAAGAAGTAAAGGAGTTAAAGAGTACAAGACTGACATAGAAATTGCATACGCACCGATGACTTGGACTGATGCGCTTTCGGAGAATAGGCGCAGTGTCAGTATAAGTAAAGAAGTTGTAAAGGCAATTTCTCTTCTACCTTCAAAAATAGAAGATTCTAGGGTCGAGAATTGCCTCAAGCGAAAACATGACCAACCTCACGAAGGAATGGCAATAAATAAAGTCAGCTGTAATGACAAAATATTCTATGATAAAGACACTGCTCGAACGCAAAAAGTGGATGAAACAATAAATAATCAAATTTCTAAGAAGATAAAAATCACCAAAAGATGCATGAAAAAAAAAAATCTAAATTCTGAATCCCACGAAAAAAATTGACAACTGCCATACTTACGCCCAAAACTCCAAAATCAGAAAAATTAATCTTAAAATAGACTAGTACATCAAACGGTAATTCTCAAAGCTGTAGTCTAAACTATGGAAAAGTTGAAGACTCTAAAAAGTATAGTGTCGAAAATACTAGCATAACAAAAGCCCTAGATAGTAGAGCTATTAAATCTACGGGTGTAAATCCAAGACGTAAAAAAGAAAAAAAAAGGAAAAAGAAGCCGAGAAATAAAAACAAACTTCCTGAATCATTGAAAACTAGGGTAGAAAATTTCAATCACGTAAAACTACCTGAAACCATCAAATCATGAGGAATATTCGAAGGAAACTCCAAACAATCGATCGTTACTCTTAGAGACTCAAGAGCAAGCTCAAATAAATACCCGAATATTAAATAATTCATCTAAATCTTCTATACATGCTAAAAAATAAATCCACAAGACATAGTCCAGAAAGTTAAATCTACTGAAAAGCCTTTTGCAATCAAAATCTGTCATTTAATCAAGAAAAGCCCCGCTGCTCTTATCGATGAAGCTGCCTTAGAGAAAAAGCGATTGAAGTGGAAGAAACAACGGCTAAGAATAAAGAGAAATATAGGATTAAAAAACCAGGAAAACCCAGTGAATAGTGGCGAAGCTAAAACCAATCTCGCACGGAAAACAAGTGAGAAAAACGATAAAAACATTCTAGAAACGGATAAAATGGAAGTGAAGGCGTCAAACTTAAACCACTCGTAAGAGACCAGGAATCTACGAGTGGTCAAGGGCTCCTGGACTCGAGTTTTACCGTTGATTATGCCGGTAATCTTGGCTCTGTACCCAATTTAAGTGAGAGAAATGAGAACGATAGCCTCACTACTTTGAATTCTCAATTACAGCTATCAGATAAAGAGATTTGTATTGTTAAATGCAAATTATTGCAACCTTATCTCCCAGTGAAAGAGTTACAATCCTATTCATCGACCTTGAGGCAGCAAAAAAAAGCGAACGATACAGAAAATGTTGCGGCAGAAAGTGAATTTATTAATATTAAAATTTTGTCAGATGGCAGAGAGAGAAACATGTTATCATACGAAAATTCTCCGTTGGTCAGTACATCATGTGAGCCTATAAATCTAAGTGTAGGGACCTTTGATTTGCTTCCTCAATCAATTCGGCGACCAGAACACTTAACATCTCATCCAGGTGTTGAAAAACATGTACCTTCTTTGGATGGATCTGAAAGTTTTCTTGGCTTAATTGTTGAGGAAGTAGAAGATTCGCGCTATATAGTAGCTCCAGACTCTAGTGCCAGAGTAACTTCTACTTCCAGTTTACTACAAGAGTCAACAGCAATTGAAACATGCCTTGAGTCGACCACATTCCAAGAGAACGATTTTGCTTTGCCTGAATTTATTCCAAAAACTACCATGCTTCAATCATTGGACAACAAATCACTCCTTGGACAAACTTTACATAAGGGCTCTCAAGAAAATATTAATCAAACTCCAATCAGAGAGATCTATACAGGGAATACCCCTCTAAAGATGAATTCTACTTTTTCAGTTTCAACTGAATCACATGAAGGAGCTTTGGAGACTCGGAGATTTTCATGGGAGAAGAACATTAATGAGGGCTTTAAACCAGTGCAGTTATCCGTTCAGTTGGCAAATTGTAACCAATCTGAAAGTATATCGTCAGTAATTAAAGATGATATAGCAGTTTCTAAAGAATTAGAAAAGCGTCAATTTATTTCGGAGCAAAGAGTTAAGGCCAAGAGAGCTCCGGAAAATTCTCCTTACTTTGGGCCTTCATCTAATCCATTGGCTAAAAAAAAACTTAAGGCTAAATCTTTTATCCCACGATCTTTTCCTATGGAATATGGATCTTATAGCACGGGTGCTTGCATCCCGCTCCCACCTCTCTCTTCCCCACATTTCGGTCTTATCCAAGAAAAACTTGCTGATAACCCCTTTCGACTCCTTATAGCAACGACATTTTTGACTCGCACACATGGTAAACACGCGATTCCAGTTTTCTACATGCTTATAACAAAATATCCCACTCCAGATTCCCTTATTGCTGCGCCGAAGGAAGATATTGTTTCTATGATCCGCCACCTTGGCTTCCAAAACCAACACGCTAATACCTATCAGAATTACGCCTCAATTTGGCTCAATAATCCGCCTGTCAAAGATAAACGCTACGCAGTACGTGGATATCCGAATCGCTTTTCAACTCGAAATATAAGAAAAGGTGAAATAATCACCGATGCAGATGAGCGCGAAGCCTGGGAGATTGGACATATGACATCCGGTCCTTATGCACTTGATTCGTGGCGGATATTTTGCAGGGATAAGCTGCGCGGTCTTGCAGAAGGATGGAACGGAGAGGGAACAAGTGAAGACTTTCAACCTGAGTGGATGCGAGTTTTACCTGAAGATAAGGAATTAAAAGCGTTTCTGCGTTGGATGTGGTTAAAAGAGGGCTTCTTATGGGATCCTCTTACTGGCGATAAAGAAGTTGCTGATCAAAATACATTAGCTGCTGCTATGGATGGGATCTTGGTCTGCGATAGTGCAGGTAGGATGAGAGAGATTGATAGTATTGTAGAATGTGGGCATAGCGTGAATTAAAATAGATGCGTGGATGTAGCCCACGATTATCGTACAAAGATTATATAGAAACCTTATAAATTCTCATATCAAATTGAACTTATTGCAAGTCAAATTTATTAATACTCTGTTCTAACCTATATACATGTAGCCACATGAATATTCGCCAAACCCAACTCGACAAAGGAAATCTCCAAGTTGATGAAAGAAAAGAGGAATGCGTGGATATAGAGGACTTGAGTTCCATCCGAAGAACGCAACAAAGACGGCCATGATTGAGCCAGCAGGTTATATCAGACTGAATCGGTAGGACCGCATTCGCCATGACCTCAAGGCCACAGGTCGAGGGAAAAATCTTATTATGAGCCTTGGCCATTTCCCTGCACTCATTCTTTGCAAGCAGCCGCAGTCATATCCACAATGAGCCATGTTGGAGTTAAGCCTACCGTCTCTAGAAGACTCAACCGGCACCTGACTACTTATGCCAATAGCTTATTATAAATGATGTTGCCACCACTCGATCGATTTTGTTGAGTAGAGCCTTCCGCCCTAGCTCTCTGGAACAGTCGTAAGAGCTCTTCGTAAAAAGGGTGATGAGGTTGGTGATGATGAGACGAAGTCAAACGAAGCCCGCCTGGATTAATGGGGATTCTAAAGAAAAGAACTCTGACCCTTCTTGGCTATCTTAGAAATGTAAACATACCGATCATACGCAGCTGGCACTACGTGCAGATGAAAATTTTGTCTCACCAGCCGTAGTTTGGGGAGAGAACACTAATTATGGAAGACACGCTAAGGGCTATTTTAATCACATGCCAGTTTCGAGGCGGCTAGTTGGATCCACTTTTCCATAATCATCAAGTAATTGCATCAAAGAGAATATATATTAAAGCAATGTTGACGAACTTCTCTTTGAAATGTCAAGGGGAGTCACATCAAGATGCCTCTATCCAGCCCTTTATCCCCTGCTTATGTAAAACTTGTAGTTGAACCTCACGTGAGGTATATTAAGGATCTTGATAATGTATGGCTCTCGGAAATCCCCTCACATACTCTAACTAATGCATATAGCAAAAAGATCAGCTTGAATACTGGATCACAGAACACTTACGCCTCAATGGACTTTACTGGGGGCTAACAGCGACACATTTATTAAAGCGTCCTGACGCGATTTCGAGGGAAGGCGCGATAAAATTTGTGCTTAGTTGCCAAACAGATGATGGAGGCTTTGGGGCAGCACCTGGGCACGATGCGCATCTTCTGTACACGTGCAGTGCAATTCAAATACTTGCTACACTAGATGCTCTCAATGAGATGGAAACAGGAGACCAGGGAGGGAAGCTAAAAGTCGCAAAATGGATTGTAAACCTACAAGATTCTGAAACTGGCACCTGGTCTGGTGACGAATGGGGAGAGAAAGATACAAGATTTTTGTACTCAGCTTTGAATGCTCTCTCGCTCTTAGGAATGCTCCATTTGGCAGATGTTGAAAAAGCAGTCCAATATGTAGTTTCCTGTGTCAATGCAGATGGTGCATATGGAACCTCTCCTGGGGCTGAAAGCCATTCTGGCCAAGTATTTGCTTGCTTAGGTGCCCTCAGTATTTGTGGAAGGCTTGATATTGTCGACAAAGATAAATTAGGAGGGTGGCTAAGTGAGAGGCAGGTTGATGACGGTGGATTGAATGGAAGACCTGAAAAGTTAGAAGACGTATGCTACAGTTGGTGGGTAGGATGTAGTCTAACTATGATAGATAGACTGCACTGGATTGATGGAGAAAAATTGGCACAATTTATCCTGAGGTGTCAGGATACCGAGAACGGAGGTTTCTCGGATCGGCCTGGTAATAAAGTCGATGTTTTCCATACCGTTTTTGGGTTAGCTGGATTGAGTCTCTTAGGGTACCCGGGCTTGGAAGAAGTAGATGCTACTTAGTAAGTATTTCTTTCTCCTTCCCGTTAAATTCCATCAAATCTGACCGAAAAACAGCTGTATGCCCAAAAAAGTCGTCGAGCGAGTGCTTAGGACACAATGTGAGATAAAATGACCATGATATTTCTTCTAGAAAGCAAATTGGAATTCTCCTACAAAAAAAGACCTTAACTGGGATTTGCATCCTTATGAGCCACTAAGGCTCAGAATACCTCAAGACCTAGAATGAACCAATAGATTAATGTCTGAAGTATTTGATTCTGAGGGTACATAGAAAGAAAAGAATAATTTCAGTTAACGTGGAGGCAATATTCATCCTATCTACTGGAACATTCAAAACTTCATTTGGTTCCTTGCAAATTTAGTCACAAGATTAGTTTGAAAATCTTTTGACCGACTAAATTGATACTTTCTAATCATTCCAGCATTGTGGTTCTCAAGTTTAATCAATTCTCTTGTTTCTTATATTCTGTTACCAAAATAATCACGTGTATCTTCTCCCTCTCAGGTACTCGGTTCAAAATACGCTTGACACTTTTATTGCTACTTCCAAACTCATAAAATCACGACTTTGGATTCTTGAGGAGATTCTTTTTTTTAATGAGTCTGAGTTTTCTACTCATATATTATTCATGAAATCAGTCACACCTTCCCTCTATCCTCTAAGACGTGTACAAGCTTTTTTAAGTTGTCTATTGGCGTCGGTTTATCTGAAATATCTAGCTTGATTGCTCATTCCCTTGTTGTGTTCCAGAATACCAGAAGTAAGTTGCTACCACATCGGCTGCACATCTTCACTCTTGCTAATTCCCATAGAAATTAGTATGCTGTGGAGAGGCAAGTTATTAACCCAAATATCGTATTCCAATTCAAAAAGCCATATTTGCTATTAGCTCTGTCCGTCTTACTGTCTTTTTTGATTCTCCTAAATCCAAATACATTTTTAATGTTCCGGTATTATTGAATCCTGGTTACATCGAGGTCTAATTTTCAGCCTATGCACACCTTGCCTGACAAGATAAACTTGGAAAATCTGTTCAGAATCCCTAATCATTACTCTCCAACTTATTCGATGAACCTTAAGCTAGTGTCTCAGTATTTAGGGACTTGAAATATCTTTAAGCTAATTCAACTTAACTTAGATAACTGCGATGCCGAAATCTAAGCCCAATTGCACGATGAAGCTGCACTGCACGCTCTGTCCAAAAAATCCAAACTTTTCTGATGTATCACACCTACTTACACATATGTCTTCGAAGGGCCATCTGGCTCATCGTTTCAAATTACAAATTCGGTCTCAAGGTGAATTAGAGGCGAGACAGAGACTTGAGAATTTTGACTACTGGTACAATGAAAACAATTTGGACTCACTACTTTCTGAACGCCTCGCTGCTAAGGAGAAAAAGAAGGGAAAGAAAGTCCGGACTTCCTCGTGTATACAAAAGACAAACCTTAGCTCAAAATCTGGACGACAGACCCCAACTCTCAACGAACAATATACTTTTCGTGCTCCTATTCCTCGAATGCATCTATGGTCAACTTCGGTCGATGATATTGACGGTTTTAGTCACAATGATTGGGAAAATTCTAATTGTGCTACACCGAGGGGAAGACGCCTGATGCAAAATTTCAATAACCAAGGGCATTCAGAAAAATTCGACGCTTTGTATGTCTCGATCACTTGTATATATACCAGTACGACTAACAAATATCCCAGGATAAATACGTCACGAAGATCAGTTTCAGAGGTGGCTGATAGTAAGGCTGATGATCTTGGCAAACTAACTGAAATTGCAAAGTTAAAGGGCGTTTTATGGCCAGGGATGGATCTTTTTGATTCTGCCACGCTAGAACAAAAGAGAATGCGAAATCAAAGAAAAGGCGATGAGGTATTAGCAGATATGATATACACTTCAACTCAAGTTGAGCCAGCAGAGGTTAGTTACCACCCCACTGGAGAGTTTAGAGCTTCTAGAGATATTTTTGGTCCTCTTTCCGGGGATGATAGTCCCGTAGGTTTCGAAGATACAGGTAAGATGTGTATACTGATTATAACAAGGTTAGAGATCCAACACCCAAAAAGCGAAAATCATTTCGGAGAGTGCATACTCTTAGAGATCTAAGCACGAACGCTCCTCGTTTACGGGCACCTCGATCTAGAAAGGCCCAAAAAGAAACTCTTTCTCCCAATAAGCAATTTATTACAGGCTCCCCTTCCGCGTATATACAACCAACGCCAAGTCTAAATCCCTTAGCATATGGTAGGAACTTTCAGCCGACTGCTGAGGAGGAGGAAGAGTTTCGCATAAGATTAAGCGAAGATATACATGGAAAAAAGCGTTGCTTTAGTATTTTTCAAGATGCTCCAGAGAACAGCCCTGGTACGTTTAAATCTTGTTATTATTTACTAAATTCTGAAATATTATGAGGTCGAACCGAGAGCCCATTGGAAGATCATCAATTTGATGATCTTGTCCCCTCTAGTTCACACTTAGAGGATCCATTTGGCGACGGCAAAAGTTTCCATGAGCAAGAAATAAGTTCTTATAACAGTCAAGTTGGAATTCTATCTAGTGTCGTGCAAACTTCGCCCTCAGCTTCCAGACAATCTCGAGATTTTGGAGGTAAAGAAAACCTTCAGCCCGATATGCAAAATAACCCTCGTGGCCATCGAACCTTATCTGCTTCTCATGTCTATCCACCACATATATTTTATGATCCTTCCCTTAATCCTCTTTGTCATCATGGATATACTCGCTCTTACTCTTGTACCTCGCAAACTAGCTACAGCGAGAGTAAATCCCCGAAATACTCTGATTTCAACGGAGACCTTCGACCTATAAATCCGCTTGCCGGTGCCCATCAGAGCCTACTGACCGAGCTCTAAAAATATTACTGTATGTGATATTCAGTGGAGCTCGTAACCATCTAAAATTCATATACTTATGATTCGCGACATTCTATTTGGATGTTTCGATGTTTTTTTTTTCGAAACACAATTTTGTTTTCTTCCGGTTATTGCTCCCGGCTAGTATAAAAAATGAATATATAAGTCCTGAAGTGCTTCACAAGGTTAAGGAAGACTTAGTCTGGCCTTGCATTAATATATTTTCTACGGGGGATGATTTTACATTAGAGAAGCATATTTATAACCCTTCGATACCAACGACTAACTGCTCTAAATTAGCATTAGCCTCTTGAATGAACAATTCGTTCATCATCCTTGAAAGATTACTCAGCTTTCTCATTTTGACGTCAATTTCCATTTCATGTGATTTCTTCGCGGCTGTATCAAGTATTACTCTCGGAATATGTGCTAGCTTTGCTACATTTAACCCATAAGAACGATGTGCAACACCTTCCCCTACCTCATATAGGAAGGTAATCTCTTCATTACATCCTTGATCTAGAGGACTTGCACTGTTGTGTGTCACAGACATCATATCTGTATGGAATTTCATATGAACATTTTTTAGCGCACCATCTGCCTGGAAATTTTTGGCAACAGCCGCTAAACTTTGATAATGTGTTATGAACAAACATAAAGGTTTTATTTCTCTTACAATCCAATCCAATGTACTCTCGGCAATAGCTACACCATCATGCGTACTCGTACCTCGACCCAACTCATCAATAATAACTAAACTTCGCGAAGTGGCATTCTTGAGAATACTAGCTGTTTCCGAGAGTTCGATTTGAAAAGTTGATTGGCGCGTGAATATCGAGTCAAATGCTCCCATTCGAGTATAAATACCGTCAAAGAGACCGATAACTGCACTCTCACATGGCAGATACGAGCCAATTTGAGCCATCAGCACAAGTAGAGCCACATGTCTTACATAAGAAGACTTGCCACCCATATTTGGCCCTGTGATACATAGCGCACGAGTACAACCTGGCGCCGTGGACAGATTCGTTGTGTTGGCAATATAGGTTGAAGGCAACAATAGTTCAATCATTGGGTGGCGCCCCTGAACAATTTTAACTTCTGTCGTTTCAGAGATACATGGCTTAGTGTATCCTGGCTGCTGCGCGACGAGAGAAAGTGAAAGTAAACAATCGAGTGTCGCCAGCGCGCTTATGGCGTCGCGCAATGTGCAATAGTGCTGAGAAATCTCATATAAGAAGCCAATATAAGCAGCGTCGCAGGCGGCCGAGAGCGATTCTTTGTGCTGATCTCGCTCGTGCAGCATGCGCACTACTTCAGGTGTATGGAAACGGCTAACTTTCCTGGTACCCGAAATTTTGATCCAAGATGCTGGTACGTGTTTAAGATCAGTGTTAGGAAGCTCAAAAAGAAATTCATCGCTACCAACATTAGTGTACGGCAGTGGTCGTGACCTTTTGACGATTAAGGAAGCACAGCTCCGGTGAGCATCGAGTTCTTGCTCCACAGCTGCGATACCCATTTTATGGTTGGTAATAAGATCACTTTCATGATCTGGATGAAAGAAAGCATATTTATCATCTTTCTGCGCAGCTTTCGCATTTATTTTCGGGAGAAAATTATTGACAATCATCCCAATGGAAGGAAGATGAGCAACTGCTGTATTAAGTAAAAATGATTCAAAGCCAGCTTCCGTTGGAGACGTCACATGAGAATATTCATTGGAGAGATTTTGTAGAGTGTTCAGGGCCGTTAGAAGCTCAGGGCGAGAACACTTTCCATAGTATATTCGAAGTAAACTACGTTCTAGATCAGTTTTAATACTGCCGAGAAGTGATTGAAGCTTGTCAGTCTTAGGGGTCTGGTATCCATCTTTAAGCTCCACGACAGCTTTGATACGATCTTCCAATTGAGGCTTATCAAGAAGTGGTTGTCCTACCCACTTTTGTAGAAGCCGCCGTCCAAACCGAGTCTTGGTTTTATTTAAACACCAAAATAGACTGCCCTTTTCGCTAAAATCGGTTTGATTTTGGTAGATTTCCAAGCTTGTGAGTGCATTACAGTTCAACAGCATGTGAGAACGCATGGTAAAGGATTGAAAATACTTAGTCAAATTAAATATACTCTCCATACCATATTCCGTTAGATGGATAATCATAGCAGATAGGCAGATTGTGACTTCCTCTGAAAGTGTCTGGATTCTATCCAGTAGATTCTTTTCTATCTCTATGCTATCAGGACCTCGGTCTTTCATTTTTTCGCTATAAAATTTAGATACGTGAGAACGTGCTTCAGCAGCGATGTTGACTTTGTTTTCTATTCTCTCTATACGGATCCGTTCTCTAACAACGTTACTGGCGGAGCCAGTGAGATGTTGAATCAACTTTTCGGTGGCCTGTGAGAGCTCTCCAACGATTAAGATTTCGCATGGATTCAAATGCAGTAATCTGGTCTCAATTTCTGTTCGCAACATTCTATCCTCAAAAGTATCGTAAATAATATCTCCAGTTGCAGGTTGAACAGCAAGAATACCAAAGTTTACTTTTTCATCGGCACCTCGATTCTTTGACTTTGACTCGGTTAAGCAAAATAGGTAGCCTGTTGCAGGGGCGTCACCTGCAGCAGTATCATGTTCATCAATATAAGTGCCCATAGTAATAACTTCAGTAAGTTTTCTCGTGAACGGTGTACGACGATTGTCTCCAGCTTTTTTTAAGGCTGCTGTTTCAGCCTGTCTTACAACACCAATTTTGTGACCGGCCTGCACAAGCCGTTGCATGTGAACAGGGAGTCTGTGAACAGGGATACTAGCGGAGGCAAATCGGTCTAGATGTGCTTCTGAAGGGTCTTCGTCGTACCTGAGCTTCCCCGGTATGCATACCAGGCCCAACTCTTTTGCAGCCACCCTTGCATCGTCTCCGAAGAACTTGAATTTGTATCCCACTTCTACAATTAAGATAGTATCCATATGCTTTTTTTTTATTTCGAGAACTTGTAACTCGAGTGGTGTCAGCTTTCTACTTTTGGTACCCTTCTTTTTAGCTTTGGGGGCTGTCTCTTCATCGTCATCATCATCTACGTCATCTTCATCTTCCAGAACAGGTTTGTTCTCATGATTTTGCCAGCGTCTTCCGATCTTCGAATTACTCATTTTTTTGATCCATTGCTCATGTAAATATTCTTTTTCTGTACTCCTCGGGGTTATATTTATTTCCTTAAGGGCATCGGTGGATTGGCTAGACCTGGTTTCAGTGTAGAAATACTTGTTTGACTCTGGAAGAATTTCAGATCTTTCAGGTGCAGCTTCTGCGCAAGCTTCAATTTTACTAGAAAATGTGTCTTCGGCATTTTCATTAAGCTTATTGATCCTGGTACGCTTGGTCGACCTTTCGGCCGGACCGAGGTCTTCTTTTGAATTCACATCATGCTCACCCAAAGATTCATGCTTTTCTCCTTTTCTCTTCTGACCGCGTGCAATAAGGGGCTGCTCCTCTTCGTTTTGGGCAATATGCGTGACACATGAAGTTTTGGTAGCTATGGTCCCTGATGGGCGTTGCGGCGCCGTACACTGCCGTCCATCTACTGTGTGCTTTTTTGTGAAAAACTGTGAGATTGTCGGTTGTGTCTGCGATGAGCTGGGTGCTTTATTCATTGTGATTTACCGCAGAATCCTGAAGGTCTTCGTTACGACGGTTGTTTCTGTACGCGTCTATTATTCACCTGCGCGTGTGTGACGTGCTCCTCTGGTGGCGTGTAAGTCCCATATGTCTGGGAAATGCGTTCACTAATTAGATGCAGTCGGCAATTACATTCACCCGTATATCCTTGTCTCTTCACATTCATCATCGCCAGGCAGAGACTTGCCCTTCATCCCCACGGGGTACTGGCTGTAAACGCTCAATCCGTTCGATGCATATTTGAGATAGCTAAGAAGAGTCTCAATCGGATTTTCACAAATGTAGAAGCCTCATCCACCCCAATCAACGTCCTTCAAAGCTACAGTCTATCCAACCCGAAGAAACCACTCCTGCCAATCCGCCACCTTCTACCGATAATGTTGTCGATTGAACTATCCCGAGCTTCTTCCTTGCTTCAGAAGGCCCCCAAATACAAATCCACAATGTTACGAATACCTGACTGAGGAAGAAAGTCGGAGGGCACAGATTTGGAGAGGTAGTAGGGAGTTTGGTCAGGGAAGAGAAAGGGAGAGAGGTTATCTGATCATTCATGGGAATGTACGGCATTGTGAGTGTTTTAGATGACAAGATTTTTTCAGTTTGGTTAAGTGCTACCATTACTTTTTAAAGCCGGTTTATGCTTCCTACATATACTTTGGAGACGAGACATGCGACTTCGGTCGTGATGATAGCATTCGGCGCAAGTCGAGTGGCCGTCGTGGAATTTCTCTGTCGCGTGGGCGTTTGTAACGGTGAAGGAGGGGAAGGTACTAGGCGTCGAATCTTTGGCGCTTGCGTGTCTATTTTGCTTCTCTATTTTTGGCAAATACTGGCTGGCAATAGTCATCGAATGTAGTCGGCGGTTAGTATAAAAAGAAACTCATTTTTCATCCAAAGATCAATACGTACAGATAAAGTCCTCTAATAACTTCTTATTTTTGTCTTTTGTAAGTCGAGTCGAGCCCGTCCTTTATGATTCCTACAACAGGCCGTCCGTCACTCAACCAAACTTAACAGAGATCAGGGGATTCAGGTAAAACTAGTATACTTGAATTGTAGTTTGATCGCAATTCTACTTTTATTAAATTCAATTTTTGCGCTCCATCAGGCCAGACACTCTATAAGATAAATTTCAGATCTTAGTATTTGGTTCCAGCAATTTGTTTGTGGTTCTCGAGAGACTGAAAAGATGTCTTATTTTGAACTTGCGATTTAATTTCAAAGAGAAAATGGTGAGCAGGATGCCTTTTGAAATACCCTCAACCGAAAAGAACGTTACAAGATGAAAGCCTTAGCATACAGACGAGCACAAGAGCTTACGACTAAAGTGAGCAGAGCGATATCTCCATTTCAATTTTAATCTTTGGTAACGAATCGTTTAAACTAATGAGATTTATACCAGCGATGGTTATCTCAACAAAGTGCATGCCACTGGAATGATCAGTCTCAATGCATCTCGAAGACAATGATACTTTCTAGTCCAAATGCGTAAAAAGACGAATGAAAAATGCAATAAAACTTGTATTACTGAACGACCCCGAAAGAACAATGCCTGGATGTTCTGGGATTGTTTCGCAGGAAGTCAGGCAGGCCCTGGGGTTTTTTAGGAAAGATGACGGGAGATAGCTACCTTCAACATATCACATCCGAAGCCATAGGCTTTTTAAAATCTCATTTACCAAACACCGGCGTCCTGACTTTCATTCACAACAACGCCTCAGTCCACTCCGCCGCATCTCTCAAGGAATTCCCTTGATTTAAATCTTAACCGCTCCATGAAAACTTAAACGTTGTAGAAAGTGGGCTGGGGACGGTGGTGATGCGATGATGTCGATCGAAACCCGCGTGGATCAGTGGGAGGGATCCTGAAGGAAGGACTGCGCCCCTACGGGACTCTCCCAGATCCGCGAATATACTGCGCATTTACAGCCGGCTCCGTGAGAGGTAAAGACTGAATAATCTGCTAGCATTTCTCTGGCAGGAATAATTATACGATCATCACGCTGGTGCAATAGGAAGAGACAGGCCTGCAGACAAGTAGTCTAATCATCGTACAACATCATCACAACTAATTTACTCGAGTACATCATCTCTTTCATAGCTATACTCAGACATAATCTTCTTCAACTCTGACAGTCTCCTCCTAATAACCATTAAATGCCGGAATATGACTTCTTGAGACTAACCTGATGTCCAAGGAATGAATAATTGGTTAGCTGTTGAAAGTGAGGAATATTAATTTGGGATGTGAAACTGCAAGGATGAAGAGCATTTTTCTCTGGCTAACAAAGGGCGTGTGTAAATACGTACGTCACTTTGTAAGAGTTAAATACCTCAATGTCAATTTTCTAACTAATTGTATAAACATATCAGAAGATGAATTATCTAGGCTGAAATTCGCTGTGATATTAAAAAGAAAGCGTATTCTAATTGTTACAGATAAAAGAAATTTTTTTTTACGAATATAAAATAATAGCATAAATTAGGGTCTCATCTATCCCATAGTTCCTGACCTGAAGCCAGGGGCAATTATGTGCCTATAATCAAACTCAGCCACTCTTCATTCATATAAATACTACAAGGGAAAATGTGCGTCCTCGGATCGCGCTCTTCTATATTTGTTCCCAGTCTCGAAGCTGACAAAATACCAGCTGATATTTAGCCTTTCTAGTGCTTGGTACCTCCTCTTACTCCGTCCATTTTTGGAGGTGCATAGACAATCTTTCTTGTCTTCAGTGGGGCCCACTTGTATCGTTTGATCCATATGCTCAGAGCAAATAAGACGCTGGTAACTAGAATGACTTTAACACCCATTTTCTTTCGCACATCCATCTCTGGTTCTGCAGCCCAATTAAGAAATTCAACCACGTCTTTTGCCATCTGTGAGCTTGTCGCAGGGGTTCCATCTTCGTATTCGACTAAGTCATTGTATAGCACTCGTGCCATTGCGATACCAGTTCCAGGGAAGTATGGGTTAAAGTTCAGACCTCCAGGAAGTTTGACGCCTGCTGGAAGTTCTTCTGGATAGCCTGTAAGGAGAGAGTAAATATAGTCACAGCCACCGTGACGAGCCTTGACAATCAGCGAAAGGTCAGGCGGTAAAGCACCATTGTTGGCAGCACGAGCAGCTTCATCATTTTTGTACGGCGAGGGAAGATAGTCAGAAAGTTTTCCCGGTCGTTTTTCGATATCACCTTGATCATTAGGTTCACTGTCATACTCATTTTCTTCAGCCATAGCTTTAGCTTCGTCAACTGTATGCGTAACACCAACTAGTGACCTAAATGGGACGCGAGAAAGGGAGTGACATGAGGAGCAAACTTCACGATAAACTTGAAAACCTCGGCGGAGACTATTAATCCGGATCAGTAGCTATTTAGTAATCAGATCTTTGGAATCAAAATAATGATTGTAACTAACGCTTGATGGTCAAATGTTTTGTGCCACTTTGTATGTTCCCAGGGATACTGGGTGGGATGAAGGCTACATAATATCAGTCAACTGTAGTATACTGAAGTCAAAATACTGACCCTTCTTCCGCGGGAGTCATGGCCCAAGCCGGCTCACCAAAGAGATGATAATACCATGCCGCCGAACCAATTGCGACGGTAGTTGCGATGGACCCAGCAATGTTTAATTGAGTCGTTGAATATGCAGTTGAGCTCGAAGAGAATTGACGCTGCGCCTATTTTTGTTAGCCAGAGTTTCATTCTCTCTTAAACGCTTGTAATCTAGAAACCCAAGATCGGTCTAATATGTGTGATTGATTTAGATATACCAGTATCTTTAAGGCTGGAATAAAATGCCTCGTTGACGAGCTTTGAATTATTCTTATCGATGTTGAAATCATGTCGTACCTTCGTTACAGAACACAATTTGCGCATCGAGCGCACACAAGATCTCGAAAGCATGATTCTCAAGCGAACAACTCGAAAGTTGAAGGGAAGTTTAGGCGTGGAGACTGTAGATTTGAAGCTAGTAATGACAAGTAGTCGGCAATTATTAGATGATTATGCTCACTAACCGCTGATAGTTCATTGGCTCACAGCATGAAGGATCACACGTGACGTTTATAAACACAAGTTTTAACACATAATGACATAATTGAATTAAGTATTGTAAGCCACTGATGAGATATGACCTAGTTAATTATTTGTAACATAACATTACATTATCCCTATTGCTTTATAAGTTTTGAACTCGCTCTGAATAATATTAGTTAATGTAGTATTCGTAAATAATGATCACTTTGAAGTTGCTACCTCCAGTGCTATGAATAGCAGTAACACTTGAAGTTCCAAAGCACGAGTTTCCGGAATTCAAATTTACGACGTAGCTACATGAGAATTTCTACTCTGTGTGTGTGTGTATTATTTATCGTCTAATATGGGCCAGGCCACTATCCCTTAGGGACATAGGACGTATGAAGGATATCTA